>OX438820.1:6770611-7049685 GCA_949316475.1 Hypomecis punctinalis
TATATTAAAACGATACTACATAATAATCTATATCTATATTTCTGTCACAAATCGGCTCCACCTCAGCGGTATGCTGGTTATAAACCAGAGCTGGTCTTTTGGTAGAGGCGGCAGGTATAAAGGAAGAGACGTGGCAGAACGACTATCACTCATCTGAAAACCAGAAAAGACATATTTTTTACTAAAATCTTGTTTAGCACAAGAGTTCCTATGGCCACCTTCCGACGCTATCATAATATCAGCTCCATGGTAACATATTATTATCGCATTATCATGCAATTTACATAGACGTACAAAATTCAGCTCAATCAGAAACCGGGAAGATCGTCAAATTTAACTTGGGAAATTCCACCCGAACTTAGTTAAAAAAAAGTTTTACTTACAGTTAAATTGCAAGTTAAATATATGAAATTAAATAAAAATGTTTATTGTCCAGACTTACGTCCATAAAAACAAATTACAATTTTTAAAACATTACTTATCAAATCACAAATTATATATTTGCTTTTTTTGTAAAAAATTGCATTACCGACAGAATTCGCAATATTTCGCACAAATCGATGTAACGTTTTTCACATTATTGTTGATTTATCAAAAACAGCTAAGCCGAATACGATCAAATTTAAATGGAAACAATTTCAAAAAATATTCTTTCCAATAAAAAAAGAAATATTTAAATCGGACTGCTATGAAAAAAGTTATGCGTGGTTATACAAAAAAAAATACATAAGCGTCGAATTGTATACATCCTCCGGCTGGTTCGTCGGTCTAAAATTATAGACCTCTAAACTTCCACTTTCGAAAAATAATAATAGGCACGCAAATATTGGCGTAATTATGATATTATTATAGGTAGATAGATGTCATTTATTAATGAATTTTACACAAAGTCAACCTTAAAATCTAAACACACAACCCAACTCCGACTGTACCTGGCGCAAAAGAGCCCAAAATGCTAGCCGCATTACCTCGCTGGATGGCGATGGCTAACCTTTGCGCCAAGTACGAGCCGGAGCGGGAGTCATTAGTCTTCTCCCTTAGCCTGCGCCCAATTTCTCCAATAAAAACTTTAGCTTCACTACCCCAACAACCCATCGTCATAGGTAGATTGTACTAAGATAGGTATTTTGCTGACCACAAGGTTTTAAATTGATGGTACCGTACCATCTAATACATAGAGTTGTTTAATATTAATGTAGATTTGTAGGTATATTTTTGGGCTAAAATTGAAGTTTCTGTGCGAGATATAATCAGTAAAGCGAAAGTGGCCTAGCGGATAATACATGTCGTTTCAAACGTTTGACGTGCTGCTGGACATAGGCCTCCTCTATAGATATCCAATAAGTATAGACCGGTTGGAAGCAGGTCGCATCCAGCTGTCTTGATGAGGTCGTCCGCCTACAAGGTGGAAATCCTAGGCTACGCTTGCCGGTACGTGGTGTCAACTCGAGAGCTTTTAGACCCCATCGGTCATCAATCATCTGTGCTATGTGCCTTGCCCACTGGCATACTTACAAGGTGGAAATCTTAGGCTACGCTTGCCGGTACGTGGTGTCAACTCGAGAGCTTTTAGACCCCATCGGTCATCAATCATCTGTGCTATGTGCCTTGCCCACTGGCATACTTACAAGGTGGAAATCTTAGGCTACGCTTGCCGGTACGTGGTGTCAACTCGAGAGCTTTTAGACCCCATCGGTCATCAATCATCTGTGCTATGTGCATTGCCCACTGGCATACTTACAAGGTGGAAATCTAAGGCTACGCTTGCCAGTACGTGGTGTCAACTCGAGAGCTTTTAGACCCCATCGGTCATCAATCATCCGTGCTATGTGCCTTGCCCACTGTCATTTCAACTTGCTAATCTGTTGGGCTTTATCGGTAACTTTGGTTCTTTGAGAGATAATATTACAAGGAAACCCTATCTACTCGTAGGTGTAAATAAAACAAAAGTCAAAATTAATTCTTTAATTCAAACATAGTACAAAACGTATTTGATGTTATAAAATGTCATAACACAGATTATAAAAAATATGTCTTAGTAAAAAACATTTTTAGAGTTGAGATAGTGGTGGAAAAAAATCGATTTTCAAACAATGATGTAATGAAATCGAATGAGTAGTTGTAGGTGAGAAATTGGATTTTATTTACTTACTATTATTTAAGATCAAGTATGTACACATGTAAATAATGTTATGATATTAATTGAATACTCATAATAATGTTACGACAGTATTTATCGACGTTTTTCACTATTATCGATGCTAATGAAAATAATGTAACCTATAGGTAATTGGGTTTAATTTAATTACACATGTGAAAATGTTATGATATTAAAATCTATATATATAAAAATGAAACCCGTTTTCCGTTGTCACGACATACGAGTAACATGAAAACGGCTTGACCGATTTGGCTTATTTTTTTTTGTAGTTTTCTAATACTATGTACAAGGTTCTTACGGAAAGCGAAACGAAGTTCGCCGGGTCCGCTAGTATACAATAAAATTAAAGAAAAATTAAGTTTTATTTAAAATACCGTTAGTATAAACTACGAGTATGGTTATTTTAAATAAAACTACTTATATCTAAAACTCTGTGGTGACGATCATTCGTCGCCCATCACTAATCGGCATGCCCATAAAGTATGACATTGATAGGTGCTGTCTGTACTATTAAGAAATTCAGGACTTCATAGGCGTGATTTTTCTGACAGCTGTCGCAGAGATCAAGTTAAAATTTAGAGACTATAAACACTTCGATGTTACTGAATTTTAGAGCATTAACTGATCTAGGTTCTTAATAAAACATAATTGAAGATCTATCCATGCACCAATAATAGGAGTATTGGGGTGACCTATGTCCAGCAGTAAACGGCTGGACATAGGTCACTCCAATGGATCTCCAATTAAACCGGTTGGACGCGGCTTGCATCCAGCGCGATCCCGCGTTAGAAGTGATATGTCACAAAAAATAAATTTTACATTACGATCAATCTGTACCTACCGTTAAGTTGAACATATCACTTTCGTTTTTAGAAAAAAATTGAAAGTATTTTATTTGTTAAGATATTTCTTCATCGCCTTTGGTCTTTTAATATAAAATTTTAATCGAATTCACAAGCTTGGCCATGTCCTTTATTAGGCATCAATGGAGCCTAAGCCAACATTGAGAGTACACGTATAGCAATTTCACATTATTTTTGATTTATCAAAAATGGCTCAGCCGGTTTCAATAAAATTTAAATAGGACCAACTTCGAAGTATAATACACTCCTTCCAATAAAAAATAATTATTGAAATCGGAAATTTTAACTATGGAATTTTAATTTTGACTATGGAATGAGGTTATTATCTCAGAACAAATAAAAACATCCAGAGGGAACGTCGTTGAACAGTCAAGTGAAGCCGGTTTTTTATACATGTGTGAGAGCGTCGCTGTTGCGCCGCCATAGTTTGACTGTCAATCCAAGGCGTAGTTTCATAGTTACCTGGATGTGTGTGTGATTGTCTGTACACGGCGAGGCGTAGTTTTGGTTGGCTTCACTTGTTTGTTCACAACATTCTTGATTTTTTTATTTGCTCTGAGGTTATTATAAGCATTTTTAGATTATTATAAATATTGGATACGATTTTGTTTTAATGTTCCATGTGATGTCATTTAAGTACATTTTACTGTGGTATGACTTCACGAGCTCATTCTCGCACTTTCAGTTGCTTAATGCTTAGGAGTGAACATAACAGTGAGCATTTAGTTGGATTGAAATTTAAAAGTGTTGTTTGTTTTCCTAATTGATAGTGTTTAAATAAATTGTACCGGGCTAGTGACTCAAACAGAAAAACTTTTTTTCGCAAAACTTTCAGCGTACCCTGGTATATCGTTAGTCTCAAAAATCGTAATCCCACATAAGAAATGTGGACAGAAAACATTGTGCCTCTATATTGTCAACATTACTCAAATATTTTACAAGTTGCATAGAGCGTTCTTTACCTAGATAATACATACTTAATTTTTCTGTCATTAAATGAAAAGAAAGTCTATAAGCTGAATTTATATTTTTCTCGATAAAACCTTGAATTATCGAGAATAGTAAATCCCTAGAAATATAATTACTACTGTGAAATGTTTGCAAGAACGCCATAATACCGTGCACATACAATTCAGGAACAGATTCAAAATATTGCTCTTCAAGATTAGCAACTTCACCAGCAATGTATTGGCCAAATATTTTTCCTGCTATTTCTACGCCTGTTTTATTTCTTTGTTTTTTGTCAAAAAATATATCTGGAGCTACTTTTAAAGCTTGCTTAACGGCTTTGTAAAACAACATCACCATGTGAATCGCTGCGTAAATTTTGAAATGTTCTTCCATGGGGTAATGCTTTTTCATCCAGATAATTATTTTCTCTATAACAGGTAACGGTGAAACGTACTGCGTGCTTAACAATACTTCGCGGTACTTTAAAGTAACAAAAAATTCTTTAAAGTATTCGTCAAAAAGGTTTTTCTTTTCATCCGATTCTCTTAATTGTTCCATCACTATCAAAAATGGATCAAGATATTTTGCAAATTTTCGTTGTTGTTCTTCCTCATTTTTGCAAAGTAATACATACTTAACGAGAATCCGTACATACATGCAATTACACCTTATTTCGTTTTCATTGTCATACAATTTTTCAAAAGTAAAACTGTTTTGCAGAAACTCCGCCACTATATTTTCAACAAATAGTTCATCAACTTCTGGAAGAAGAATTTCGATATGACAAAGCAATGGCATTGCATAAGAGAAGCTGCTGAATATAGTGCAAATAATTACACTGTACTCTGGTTTTATTTTCAAAGGAATCGTATCAATATGTTCTAATTGAATGACCATGTAACTACTATACGTGTTGTTGATAAAATCTAATTTTTGGATAATAGGCTTAATTGTTTCCCAAATTGACAGATCCACTTTATCACCACGTTGTTTAATCAGTTTCAATCCAATTTTTAGTGCACACATAGGTTTTATTGCTGCTAATCTATCAAAAATGACATTCTCATAATTAGTTCGCTTAGATAGAGCAAACGCTGATCTAGCTGTTTGTTTCCATTTTAAAAGTTTATTGATATTTTTGTCAATATCGATTTTTCTACATTTTGTCAGTTTATTTCCTACGTGTTTAGGACCAATGTTTTTCCAACCAATGGCGTTAATGTCCAGAGGTGGTCTAGCCAAACTCATATTAGCTTTTACGGCTGAAGATAGTAATTTAGAGTACTGGTCATCTTGTTTATGCAATTTGTTTAAATAATGTTTGAATTCATCATTGAGTAAAAAGGCTATAAGACGACCACGTATAAAATATGAATTATCTTTTTGGCTTAGGTTTTCTAATAGTAATCTAATTGATGTCAGTTTTTTCAAATATTTACTTGCTATGCCATTTTTTTCACTAAAATATACAGACATCTTCCTAAAAAACTTATCTGCTCGTTTTATAAAGACACCTAAATATTCATCTACAAATTTGTTTTCATCGAGTATAGTTATATCATGCTTGAGGGCATTGAGATAACACTCGTCTTTTGCATAACACGTGAATTGGAATAACTGCCTTCTTGCTATTTTTGCATTGAACAAACTTTGTATGAGACTATTTGTAATTGGGCTGTTCTTATCAGCCAACTTGATAATAATTTCAGTGAGACCAGGATAAAAGTCAATTTTGATTTTATGAATTTTAAGATTTTCAATAAGTATTTCAATATACTTTCCTACCACAGAAATATTTTCTTCATTTTCTTTCACATAATCAAATATTAATATAGGTAATGCTTTAGATATTATCTTTTTCTCTGATGAATTCAAATTGTAGTCATCAAGATTAGAAAATCGTTTAAAAAATGCATTTTTGATGTCAGGTTCGCAATTTCCGTTTTGGAGTAAATTTCGAATTACTACAGTATGTAAGCCTTCAAAGCAGTCAACTTCTGACTCTTTTCCATCTAAGCCTAAACCTTGCCCAAACTTCATAAATTGATCCCACGATGCTTCCGGCATACGCCAAACTTGAGCTTGTTTGACTAAACTCCGAATCACTGCAACTCGAACATTATCTGGCTCGTTAGAATATCTTCCCAACAGATCTAATAACGAAGCAATGGCATCGGGACGTCCTTTTGTTTTAGTGATCAGAACAGACATCATAAATTCACGATGTTTCGGAGAAGTCTCCGCTGCAATTCTTTTTTTCAATTCGAATAGCGTTTGTCCAAAACTCACAAATTTGTACTCATCAAACAGGTTCTCTAATAGTTTTGGATCATAAACTTCTTCTTCGGGGGTTTCGTCACACATTTTTTTTAAACGAATACGTCTATGTACATAGTTTGGCCTCACACGACTTCTAAGAAATTTGCTTTTCTTATGAATTTGGTATTCACTAGGTTCTGGCTCTCGGTAATCGTCAAATATAATGGCGAATTCTTTTTCACTAGCTGGTGACTCGGGACTTACATATGGCCATCTTTCTTCTATATCTCCTGTATGTTTCTCTACAAATACTTGTTTTTTAAATGTAGCTCGCTCTTCAGGCTTTAATCTTTTTATCAAAGGTTCGACTTTTTCATTATCAAACCAATTAGCCAAATACCTTGCTCGAGCTAGTTTTAACACTAAGTCTTTTGCTTCTTCTGGTCTAAGGCTATCAGCTACCGCTTGCATATGCAATAACCATCCGGTATACAACTCAGGCTTTTTCCAGAATCGGTCTTTGTTATTTTTCATTATATACTTGCTTTGCATCAAAGTAAAACGACCAGTCACATCATTGTTAAAATATTTTTCTGTAACATCCAAGACTAAGTCAGAATCCGTTTTTAAAAAATGCCTTAATACATTAAAATAAGCATTTTGTTGTGTCAAATACAGATTTTTAACTTCAGCGTCAGTGGCAATGGAGTCAAAAAATATTTTTGTTACCACACGACTCCTCTCAGACAAAACTTTTAGGTTCAGAGGAGTAACTTTGTTAATTACTTTGTTGAATTCTTTTTCAACATCATCTTTCGAACATTTTAGGAGATATTTCATGGCAAGATTGAAGTTAACTTCTTGATAATATTGAAAAAACATATAACATCTTAATTCGTCATTAAGGTTGAGATGTATCCAGTGTTGCATTTTGTTGACAGCCGTTGTAATCATTTCAGGATAAACTTGATTTTCTAAGTATTTTGGGTTTATGATTTCTTTATACTTTGAATCCAGTAACCATTTTGACTTCAAGGCTCTGCTAACATAAAGCATGTCGTCCTCCCTAAGAGTTTGGAGAATGTAATCAACGTCTCTGGTTTTACATGCTAGGTCGATTTTGAAAAGTCGATCAATATGCGAACCCTCTGGTAAAGATTTTATAGTTTCAAAATCTTCGGCATTTTTAAGAGTTTCATTGACCAATGTATTGAGATATTTGTGTCGCTGACCAAGGTTGTTTCCTACTAATGTTATTGGTATTACCGTGGTCATTTTGAATTCCTTGTAAACCTGGAAAATAAATTAAATTTTATTTGTGACTTTTAGTTTTATAAGGTATACAGAGTTAGTGGTAATCAGTTAGCATCTTTTTAGGGTCTTATTCTGTACCTGTACAAATAAATATTACAAGTTTAATGTAAGTTTGTATGTTAGATATTTTAATATTAAATCACTTTATTAATAGGGATGTTTACTAAAAATATATAATTAGTCCGTCAAATAGAAAGTCAAAAAATATTAGACACGTATTTTTTCTTTTGTGAATTAAACAAAAATGTATGAAGATATAGCCCTTTAAAGTTCCGCGTGACGTCACTAACCGCTATCAAATGTACCGGCTAGTGCCGTCACGAGCCCCCACTCTCAAACTTTGACAAGGTTTATCTTTGTCACTAATTGTTTGATTGACGAAAGAAAAAATACGTGTCCAATATTTTTCAATAATCTAACTGACGGACTAATTATAATAATGAGTTTTATACACAGTAAACATCCCTATTTAAATAAAATAGATTTTAAGTAAGTTTGGGCATAATGTCTATGAGTATATTAATATTTCTTTATTTAATTGTATTACTTACTGGCGTACAAAACTGTGAAGTATACAGGGTTATTTCTAATGAATTAGCATCATTTTAGGGCCTTATTCTGTACATCAAAACTAATAACTTTTGTTCTGCGACTTTTCTCAAAACTCAAAAAAATCAGCCGTTCCATACATTTGGTCGCGAGTGAACGATATTTTTCTATGAAACATCATTTTTTTTAGTCAGACAAAAGTTTTTAATTTTGATGTACAGAATAAGCCCCTAAAATGATGCTAATTGACTAGAAATAAGCCTGTACCTAGATAATTCACAGTTCTGTACGCCAGATGATGATGATGATGACCGGTGGAGTCGAAAAATTCTCGAGTGAAGACCACGTACCGGCAAGCGCAGCGTAGGACGTCCACCCACAAGGTGGACGGATGACCTCATTAAGACCGCAGGATCGCGCTGGATGCAAGCCGCTTCCAACCGGTCTTATTGGAGATCCATAGGGGAGGCCTGTGTCCAGCAGTGGACGTCCTTTGGCTGATGGATGTACGCCAGTAAGTAATACGATTAAGTAAATAAGAAAATATTAATATACTTATAGACATTATGCCGAAACTTACCAAAAATCTAATTTTTTTGTATTATCAAGGTGATTTAATATTAAAACATCTAACATACAAACTTACATTAAAATTGTAATATTTATTTGTACAGGTTGCGTCATGTATAAAGAACGCTGGAGCTTCAAACTGCGCACAAGGAAATTTAAACTTTTATTTCACAGTTAATAGGAGGAAGTCGTGCATTGCGAGACGGCTCCGCGTGCTAGCACTCGCCAACTTGAGAAAGCTCGCCGAATGCGACCGAAACTATAGTCGTTACGACTATCCCGATACATGAGTTCAGTCTCGTTATATATAGTTTAAAATCAGTTAATAAGAGTTTAATCTCCTAGTTTGCAGCTGTAATTACAGCAAGGAGATTTAACTCCTATAAGGTATGTAATATTGGAGTCAAATTTCTTTGTGCACAGCTTGACACTCCAGCGTTCTTTCTACGTGACGCGATGCATACGTGGATAAAAATAGTGTCAGTGAATACAATCATAGTAGATAATTATGCACTATTTTATTTTTAACGCTAATTGTTATAGAAATATGAACCCTATTACAAGACATTGGGAGCTGTTTTAAATCGGCTGCTTTTGATCGAATTATTCACTGCTGACTGCCGTCCTGGGTTCTATGTATCTAATACTAACTTCATATTAATCGTAAGACGTCACAATATCACTCTAAGATACACGTTTGTATATTCCTGAGAAGAATGGTTGAAAACCGCTTCCCTTCAGCGTGTTCTTGCGGCTTCTAATAAGCAGGCTTCTATCTTGGTGGATTTCCAACGCAACGTTAGTTTAGCTGGTACTTTATAACACCTAATCGATCGAGCTAACGTAGTTAAAGATATCTCCGTATTAACTCGACAATTTTTCTTTCGTTCGACAGACCCTAGTCCAGCATGTGACCACGAAAAGCCACGAAATGGCCAAAACGCTTTCTCGTTCTGACATGTCCATAGAAATATTACGTGGTGCGCATTCTTGTGTGGCAGGTGTTGCTTTTTGTCTACAGGTTGTATTTTTCAACAAATGTCGACGAAACTTGGTACAGATGTTTTATAATTATATTGATGAAAGGACATGTCCACAAAATGTATGGAGGCTGGTATAATAATAATCAAAAATTCTAACCACAACACTCGTTATATTTCGAGAAAGTTCATATTGTTCTGAGTCTATTAAAACAGTTAGAATAAAAAAGAGCCCTCCGATATTTTTAAAATTAATTTTGAATATATTAGGATAAATAAATATATTTGGCTCAATAGGTAGTTTATCTCTAGCAACCCTGATTAAGTAACTTCCAAATCGGTAAATTATACCATTTTTACCAAGTTGACATAGTTTTTAAGTGTTTATTTGTCACATTGTACATACTAACTGGTCACACTGGTAGGTTATAATTTCTTATTTTAGCAAATTAAGAGATGAATGTGGAAGAATCAGCTACGAATGCAAGTAAAATAACGATAGAAGCACTTTATCATTGCTAAACTAGAAAAAATAATAAGGTGTATTGTTATTTTTCATACAGTTTATTTTTAGCATTTAAAAAAATTGGAGTGGTGGAAAAATCGAAAATAAATATTTTTGGAAAGCCCATAAAACAGCTTTCAAATGATGTATGTATCATCTTGGTTCGATTTTTCTCTGAATAATATACCACTTGTGGATATCACCTTTTTTTCGTCGGCGGATATTTCTCTTTAAAAAGAGGAGAAAATTGATGTCGCGCTATTATTTATCAGCCGATTCTGATATAACTATTTGTCAAGATTTGTAAGTATCTAACTCCTAGAAAAATTTGCGAATATGAAATAAATCAATCAAGAGCGAGTCAATATATAGGCAAATGAAGATTCGGTTAAATAGATGTGTCACGAGAGACGTGTCACGTGTCTTGTGTCATATCTTTTTATCTGAATCGTTTGGAGAACTACTAGTGGCGACTTAAATGAGAAACATCAAATAACATACGAGTACCTCGAGATAACGTCCACTTTCACTCACGAAACATCTAGATTTTAAAATAAACTAAACAATTTAAGAGATGATGCCAGACTGACGCACACTTGCAAACAAATGCAGAAACGGCGGGGGACTAGCGAAACAAATGCAAAAATATCCGCGACCTTGATATAATGAAGTCATTATTATACTAACATAGAGCACGCGGTTCTGGGCGTTTTGTTCTAATAAGGTTGAAACAAACGTATATATTTTGACCAAACTTAAAAAACATTTCATAAACTATAACTATTAAAATTAACCTACTTGAAATAAAAACTAATACTAAACACTAAAACTTATATTACTAAAATAAAAATAAAACTAATCTAAAAGACCCGGGGCAGAGGGTAACGTGGCCAGAATGCTGGCGGCGTTGCCTCGTTGAATTGCTATACTAATTTTTTGACCAAAGTAGATGCCAGCATTCTGGTCACGTATCACCTCTACCAGTCGCCTAGCCAGATCTTTATATAAAAGGTGAGAGTCCAGCCCCCACGGAGTACTTTCTTTGAATCATAACAACCATTTTTCTATAAATTATTATAAACAACTTTTCCCGTTTTTAGAATGTTATAGGTCAAAACTTGAATTCGACGTTTGATTGCAAAAGTTTAAGGTCTCGTTTGAACATAAAATTAATGGATATGAGACAATCTCACAATACTATTTAATGTAGTACTTATTCATCAAAACATAGCATGTAAAAAGGACCTACAGTAACAAGTCGTGAGATCAAATGTAAACACGAGTAATTTTATTTGTTTAGTACTTTCTATGAGAGCATTTATGGTGCGCGTTTATCTTTGATGCTCATAATATAACTAAAATAGTTATGTTCGAATTACTCCAATAAATTTCAAGTTTCGAGATACTAAGTCCAGTGGTTTTTGGCTGTACGCTGTCTGTCAGTCAATCCCTCCGGGAAATTTGTTTATTAACATAAAATACTTTTTCATACCACCTGCTCAGAAATGACGTTTGAAAAGTAGAGTATGCACCAAAGGAACCAAGTCTGTTTTCGTCTTGGGCGACTTGAACCCCTCACTTCACTCAGGACTCTTATAACTAAATAATTAACTTAAAACACCCTCTCTGCGCTCGGAGGTTAACTACAGAGTTCCTTGCTACGCTCTGGGTCCAATTGTCGCCCGTGACGAAAGACACTATTTTCTCTTGGTACATAATTTACTATTAGGGGGCAGACAACTTAAAATTAAAGCAATCAAGGAACTCTTCCTCATTTTCTAAGGGACATTTTCTCATTCTAAAATTCACCATCATCATCCAAAGTTTTCTTTATTCTACTGCTGGTTATGGGCTTCTCTCATATATTGCCATCTGCCTCGGTCCCTTACCAAGCGTGTCCAGGCTCGACCCGCGATATAAACGATATTATCGAACCACTTTGTAGCCGGACGAACCGCACTCTGCTTACCGTGTTTAGGCCATCACTCTGTGATCGCCTTGCTCCACCTGACATCAATTCTTCTTGCCACGTGTCCTGCCCAGCTCCACTTAATATTTGCTACTACGGTTCCGACGTCCCGGACTTTCGTCCTACGTCTGATCTCAGTGTTACGAACACGGTCTTGGATTTTAATGCCGAGCATGGTTCTCTCCATGGCTCTCTGTTTAATTACTTTTCTTCAAATAAACTAAAAGTGAGTTTATCATGCGCAATACTTAAATGGCATAAAACTATAAACTATAAAAACTTATTTGGATACTTAGCTGGAGTGGACACGCTGCCGCGTGTCTAGATGTACTTATCTAGTAATGATGATGATTAAAACTTACTGAGTTCATAGTTAATTCTTTAATACAAAATATATAAGCGCAGCTAACAGTATATACCAAAAAGATAATACATGAATATCAATTAGTATTTAAACAAAATATGTTTGGAAATATTAATTTAAAATCTATTATTTTAAATTGAGCTAGAACAGAACAAGGGTTTATTACAATAAAAACAAATACTTATTTCGTATATGATGATAATATATTATTATTACGATGATTTAATGCATTTTAAACGCTATTATTAAAAATATTGCAAATAGGTTTAAAATTGTTCTTTAAAAATAGTGAAGTGCAGTGTAGTGTATATAAAACTAAAAAAGAAGACATTTCTATGCGTGTTTGCTGCCATGCAGTGTTGATTTTAAATAAGGTACATAATAAACAGTACAACCGAAATTATATACAGGCTGATGCCGATATTAATTTGCGCCAAAAGCAGTACTAGTAAAATGTAATCATAAAAGCAATAACAAAAAATCCTATGAAGAAATTGTATGACATTTTTAAACTAGTCATAAATGTCATACAAATTCTTCAATTTCAATTGTGCCGTCGTCAACTCTACCACATCTGTCTGATTGGTCGGTCAAATTTTCGCAATATGTCAGAAAAGCATACTATATTCCTATTGTCGAACATTATATCTAAGTCAGTGTTGACGGCCAGGAGTGGATTGAGGTGTCTGCGCGTTCGTATTAACGGAGACATGGAACGCGCCACGGTACGACATGGCTCTACGTGCAGCAGGTCCGACAACCGACCATGCCTGTTCTCCGGCACACCCGGCTCAACGGACACGAATAGAGCACACAGCAAATCATGCAATTCTATCCTGTTCACTGACCCCCTGAGCACCTTACAACAAATAATTAGTTTGACTAGTTTGACATTTGACTAATCTTGACCTTTCTGACATATTTTAATGACGTGGTATTGTAACAGTAATAATTTTATCGTATTTTTTATATATTCTAATTGCATTCTTAACTTAGTGAGATATAATATGTACCTAAGTCTAAGTGGTGTTATTCGTTTGTATCTCAATAAACAATTATGACTAAGTAAACAGCTTTATTCCTTAAATAAATCGAAATAATATATCGAAGGCTTTAAAACAAAAGAACAAATATGTGATTTAATGTTTAATGCCGGCGTCGACTGTCTACCCGTATAATTATAATAATGCACTCTCTTATATAACGCAAGTGGCAGAAATATTATGTAATCATTTTACATAAGAAAAGCTGACAGAAAACACTGTGCCTCTATGTTTTCAGCATTTTGTAAATATTGTACAATTCGAGTACGATGTTCTTGACTTAGATAAATTGAACTTAAATTCTCTGTCATTAACTGAATAGAAAGTCTATAGGCTGAATTTACATTTTTCTCAATAAGACCCTTAATTATCGAGAATAGTAATTCACTAGAAATATAATTACTACTGTGAAATATTTTCAAAAATGTCATTATACCGTGTACATACAATTCAGGAACAGATTCAAAATATTGCTCTTGAAGATTAGCAACTTCACTAGCTATGTATTGGCCAAAAATTGTTCCTGCAATTTCTACGCCTTTTGTATTTATTTGTTTTTTGTCAGAAAATACATCTGGAGATATCTTTAAAGCTTGCTGAACGGCTTTGTAAAACACCATCAGCATATGAATCGCTGCGTAAATATTGAAATGTTCTTCCATGGGGTAATGCTTTTTCATCCATATAGATATTTTCTCTATAACAGGTAATGGTGAAACGTACTGCGTGCTTAACAATACTTTACTGTACTTCAAAGTTCCAAAAAACTCCTCAAAATATTCGCCGAAAAGGTTTTTCTTTTCGTCCGATTCCCTTAACTGTTCCAACACTACCAAAAATGGATCGAGATATTTTGCAAACTTTCGTTTTTGTTCTTCTTCATTTTTGCAAAGTAATACATACTTAACGAGAATTCTTACATACATGCAATTACGCATTATTTCTAAATGTTTGTCACGTAACTCTTCAAAAGTGAAACTATCTTGCAAAAACTTCGTTATTATATTTTCAATAAACTGTTCGTTGACTTCTGGAAGAAGAATTTCGGCATGACTAATAAAAGTTATTGCATAAGTGAAAGTTTCAAATAAAGTGTACATAATTACACTAAACTCTGGTTTTATCTTCAAAGGTATCGCATCAATATTTTGCAATTGTTTGACCATATGTGTACTATACGTAATATTTCTAGGTTCCAGTTTTTGAATAATAGGCTTAATTGTTTCCCAAATTGACAGATCCACATTATCACCACGTTGTTTAATCAGTTTTAATCCAGTTTTTAGTGCACACATAGGTTTTATTACTGCTAGTTTAGCAAAAATGTCATTTTCATAATTAGTTCGTTTAGATAGAGCGAAAGCACACCTAGCTGTTCGTTTCCATTTTAAAAGTTTACTTATATTGGTATCAATATCGGTAATCCTGCATTTTGTCAGTTTATTTCCTACGTGTTTAGGACCAATGTTTTTCCAACCAATGGCGTTAATGTCCAGAGGTGGTCTAGCCAAACTCATATTAGCTTTCACGGCTGAAGATAGTAATTTAGAGTACTGGTCATCTTGTTTATTCAATTTGTTTAAATAAAGTTTGAATTCATCATTGAGTAAAAAGGCTATAAGTCGACCACGTAATATATATAAATTATCTTTTTGGCTAAGGTTTTCTGATTGTGATCTAATGGATGTCAGTTTTTTCAAATAATTGCTTGCTATACCATTGTTTTCACTAAAATATACAGACATCTTTCTAAAAAACTTATCCGCTCGTTTTATAAAAACACCGAAATATTCATCTACAAATTTGTTTTCATCGAGTATAGTTATATCATGCTTAAGAGCATTGAGATAACACTCGTCTTTTGTGTAACACGTGAATGGAAATAACTGCCTTCTAGCTATTTTTGCATTGAACAAACTTTGAATGAGACTATTTGTAATTGGGCTGTTCTTATCAGCCAACTTTATAACAATATCAATGAGATCAGGATAAGAGTCGATTTTGATTTTATGCATTTTAAGATTTTCAATAAGTATTTCAATATACTTTCCTACCACAGAAATATTTTCTTCATTTTCTTTCACATAATCAAATATTAATTTAGGTAATGCTTTAGATATTATCTTTTTCTCTGATGAATTCAAATTGTAGTCATCGAGATTAGAAAATTGTTTAAAAAATGCATTTTTAATGCCAGGTTCGCAATTTCCGTTTTGGAGTAAATTACGAATTACTACAGTATGTAAGCCTTCGAAGCAGTCTGCTTCTGACTCTTTTCCATCTAATCCTAAGCCTTGACCAAAATTCATAAATTGATCCCACGATGCTTCCGGCACGCGCCAAACTTGAGCTTGTTTGACTAAACTCCGAATCACTGCAGCTCGAACATAAACTGGCTCGTTAGAATATCTTTCCAACAGATCTAGTAACAAAGCAATGGCATCAGGACGTCCTTTTGTTTTAGTGATCAGAACAGACATCATAAATTCACGATGTTTCGGAGAAGTCTCCGCTGCAATTCTTTTTCTCAATTCGAATAGTGTTTGTCCGAAACTCACAAATTTATACTCATCCAACAGGTTATCTAATAGTTTTGGGTCATAAACTTCTTCTTCGCGAGTTTCTACACAATTTTCATCTGAACTCATAGGTTTACGTTTATATATAGGCCTGACACGATTTCCTAAAACTTTTTTTTTTCCGAATCTTATGTATACACTAGGTGCTGGTAGGCTGACATCGTTTAATATAATGGCAAATTCTTTCTTTATCTCTGGAGGCTCAGGAACTAAATATGGCCATCTTTTTTCTATATTTCCTATATTTTTTTCTACAAATACCTGTTTTTTGAAAATAGTTTGCTCTTCAAGCTTTAGTCGTTTCATCAAGGGTTCTACTTTTTTATAATCAAACCAATTAGCCAAATACCGTGCTCGGGCTAGTTTTAACACTACTTCTTTTGCTTCTTCTGGGTTAAGGCTATCAGCTACAGCTTGTATATTCAATAACCAGCCGGTATACAACTCAGGCTTCTTCCAGAATCGGTTTTTGTGATTTTTGAGTATAAACGTGCTTTGCATTAGACTAAAACGGTTGGTCCCTTTGTTATTAAAATATTTTTCTGTGATATCTAAGACTAAGTCTGGATCTGTTTTCAAAAAATGTCTTAAAATATTAAAGTAAGCCTTTTGTTTTGTCAAATACAGATGTTTTACTTCAGAGTCAGTGGCAATGGAATCAAAAAATATTTTTGTTACCACACGACTCTTCTCAGACAAAACTTTTAGGTACAGAGGAGTAACTTTGTAAATAATTTTGTTGAATTCTCTTTCAACGTCATCTTTTGAACATTTTAGGAGATATTTAATGGCAAGATTGAAATTAATTTCTTGATAATACTGAAAAAACGTATAACATCTTAATTCGTCATTTAAGTTGAGATGTATCCAGTGTTGCATTTTATTGACAGCCGTTGTAATCATTTCAGGATAAACTTGATTTTCTAAGTATTTTGGGTTTATGATTTCTTCATACTTTGGATCCAGTAACCACTTTGATTTCAAAGCTCTGCTAACATATAGCATGTCGTCATCTTTAAGAGTTTGGACAATGTAATCAACGTCTTTGGTTTTACATGCTAGGTCGATTTTGAAAAGTCTATCAATATGCGAACCCTCTGGTAAAGATTTTATAGTTTCAAAATCTTCGCCATTTTTATAAGTTTCATTGACTAAAGAATTGAGATATTTGTGTCGCTGACCAAGGTTGTTTCCTACTAATGTTATAGGTATTAGCGTCGCCATTTTGTATCAATTTTTCGTCAATCTGGAAGAAAAATATTCATTTATATTATTTTTATTAAGTTAGAATAAATGGTCATAAATAGGCCCATAACACTTTGTACAGTATTGTTCGCTTATAAGTAACTAAACATATATTTATAAATAAATAAATTATTTTTATAGAGCCACGAAGAAAATTAGATAAAATTAGTTCATCTAAATTTATTACGTGATTGAATATTAAAACATCCAACATCTTAACTTGCATCATACTTGTTACATTGTTTTTTTTTTGTATGTGTATACATATAATCATTTTTTGCATAAAATAGCATGACCGATTTTAACCTTGTACAGAATTCGCGAATATTTTGCACGGATCGATGTAGCGTTTTTCACATTATTGTTGATTCATCAAAAATGGCTGAACCGATTTTAATAAAATTTAGATGGGACCAATTTCAAAATGTATTCTTTTCAATAAAATATAATTATTGAAATCGAACCACTACCTAAGAAGTTATGCGTGGTAACAAATAATATATTGTATACGTATATAAATATATACATTTATACGTCGTCTTTATATATGTATATGTATATATATATATATATATATATATATATATATATATATATATATATATATATATATATATATATTTACATCACAATACTGATCTTACGTCCTTTCATGTCGCATTATTGTAACGTCCACTACTTTTAGATAACTTTTATAAACTATGATAGCGAATATTGGTCTATTAAATAATTTAAAAAAACACTTGCAACTTATTTTCTTAAATATTTACGATATGTTGATATACACATATACGTATATTGCCAGACGGAGGTAAACCAATACGGACTCCTATCCATATTATCACTCATCAGAACTCTTATGATATACATGATTTTTTTATTCATGCTACTGCTTATTACAACTCCTTTGTAGAATGCGACGTTGCCATTCTTATTAGCTACCTATTATATCATGTTCGATGCATCACGAACTTGCGATTGTGGAAATAATCCCTAAGACTGTACACTTTGCGGTTCTAAAAGTACTTGGCATTCAAAATGCCTCGAATGCCTAAAACCTGGAAGTAGGGGGCCACTTCAAGGTCATAGATTACCCAGCCGTGCTATAGGTATTATAGACGGTTTGTAAGAAGTAATATTACTATTAGTTCTGCAAACGGTAAACCTTGTTAGTACAAGCATATTTGCAACTTTGTTAGTCCGAAACTAAAATTTCTCCGCCTTATATCTCGACAACCATTTGACCAATATTCGTTATTCTTCAAAATAATGTTTTCTTTTTCTACCCCCCATTTAAACATTTTTCAGAGACACTTCGCTCGCTCAGTCAAAAAATATTGGGATCAGATTAAACGTTTATTAAACTGACATCTTTTATTAATTCTTCATTCAATGAGGGGTAGATATTTATAATTATGTGATAAAAAAAATAGGAAACGTAATTATGACAGGTTGAAAACAGGTGTTTCATAATACGGACGCCAGATTACCTAGAAATATTCACGCTAACTATCATTTGACGTCCAGTGATGATGACGCTTAGTATCATTTGACGTCCATATACCATATTTGAAGTGACATAGGTAGTAATTTAAAACTAAACTCTAGTTGCATTTAATGTCATATATTACAATATAATATTACAATAACCTTGCGTCCGTATTATGAAAACAGGTGTCTCTGTGTTTTCATAATACGGACGCCAGATTACCCAGAAATATTCATGCTAACTATCATTTGACGTCCATATCTTTGATATCAAATAGGTATCGAAGATATGGACGTCAAACAATACTAAGTGTTAATATTTTAGGATAATCTGGCGACCGCATAAGGGCAAATGCCCAACGGATGTAATGAATACATGAATACTTCCATTTCAAATCCTTGTTTAAGCACATTGGTTATAAAATTTTACTTAAAACGTTAAATGTAATTGAACATCAGCGTGAAAAGTTTTTTCTTAATATACAGATGCCAAATAACGCACGTTATACATATTTTTAGTAATATAGCGTCCAATTTCAACAAAGTTTAAAACAAACGAAACTTAACAATCAATAGCCTCTCATGAAAAGAACATAAGTTTGTAGGTAGTAATGTTGAACATATTAGGTACAATAGTTGAATTTGTCTGCAGGACAGCGATCATAAATACCAAACAGTTAGAGCACCAAAACTCAGCACGATCAAGTAATAAAATTATATTTTCGGGAATATTCATGTCAGCAACTATATGCCACGGTCTAATATTGTAGACATCAACAACCCATTTGCAATTCATGCAGTAAAACCTTATATTGAAACTAGCTTAAAACCCGCAGCTTCGCCCGCGTTGTCTTAGTACGTAGGTATGTGCTTAAAATGAAAATAGCCCGCGGTTTGACCTACGTTGTCTTTGTGCTTGATTATAATAATATCTAATAGTCCGCGGTTTGGCCCGCGTTGTCTTGTAATTGCTTAAAATTATAATAGCCTGCCATTTGGCATACGTTGTCGTATTACCTGCAAGGATAATGCCCACGGCTTGGCCTGAATTGTCTCAGTATTTGCCTAAAATGATAAAAAAGGTCACGGTTTAGCCTGCGTATTCTTAGTATTTGCTTAAGATGGTAATTTACAGCACGCAGTTTGGCCCACGTTGTCTTAGTACTTGTTTAAAATTATAAAAAATTGCTGTTTGTAATTGCTTGTTGCAAAGATAATGGCTACGGTTTAGCCTTTGTTTCAGAATTTGCCTAAAATGATAATAGCCCACGGATTGGCTTGCATTGTCTCAGTATTTGCTTATTTAATTTACTTGTATCTAAAGTTTATTATGGAGTGCGTGTATTTTTGATGATAAATTGCTGAATATTTAAGATTAATTCAATAATAGTAATAATTATTATAATAATAATATAATAATAAATAAAATATTTATTTTTTATTTTTTTTTAATTTGTGTTAAGTATCTGTGTTCAAATTAGGATACTTTAGCGGTCAAAAGACCAACAGAAAAATGTACCCTGCTATACAGGCTCTTACGAGACCTAGTGAAAGGTCCAAATATTTTAAAGGTACTTTTGCGACTATGTTTAAGATTGTTTGTAAGTACCTCCACATGTTGTAATACGTAATAAAATATTTTATTATTATTTATTATTTATATTATTATTATCACTTTTGCTGGAACCACAACCTGAGCTATCAGTCATTGTTTACATCCTAGCATTTTTCTCGTTTTGTGTTATTTTGTGGATTGTGAACAGGAAAACAGTATTATTATGCAAAAAATAATGCAAAATATGCTAACAAAACGATGGTGGCGACCTCATTTATTTTCAAGTGTTTTATGTCGCACTGTATGTAGATTCAGCAACCTGCGCTCGGCCAGCTTGATGGACATGGCGCAATCACCTTTTTCGGGTAGGCCTAAGTTCAGTAGTGCACTATTAATTAAGGCCGGTACAGCTATTCGACATGTTTCATTAAGTCGTTAGAAATTAAATTTATATTATTCTAAACTCATTTTTCCCCAGAAATATGTGACACAGTCAAAAGTGATCGAGACACCTTTTAGGACTTTCAGACGTTGTCTGACCCCAGGCAGATGTAAAAATGGCAGAAAAGTAGAAACACATGGTGTATATTATCTAGTTGACAGGCATATTCTAGGATGCTATTATACTCATCATTTCACTAACTTCTACTATGGTACCAACACCGAAATCATGTCAATAAAATCAGCTGTTTAACACAAAATGTTAATCGACCCGCGACACAATGTACGAAATAGGTAGGTAATTTTCGCTTTTCAGGGTTGATCCCATAGTTAGGCTCTCAAAATGAAAAAAAAATCGTAACCCATTTTGCCCCATTTAAGGATTAATCATTGTATTAATTCTATTCTAGAAAATTTCTTTAAATTACTTTCTAAAAAAAGTGTATTCAAGTTATTTGTACGCTTATTCAGGGTTATGATTGATCTAGCGGACAAGGAATCCGGGACTTTTCCCAGGACGTCAATAGTAATTTATTAGTTAAAATGTTGGGCTATTTCGAAACAAAATTACATTAATTTTCGGACAGTTTTTTTTAAGGAATTGATATCCCGAAGGACTTACTCAAATTTTCTGAGATAGCAGTACCCTTTGTGGTAATTTGTGTTATTTTCTGGCTTCGTACCAAATTTCCTTAGAATTCATTTACTGGTTTTAAATTAATCAGTTATAATATAAAGCTAAGATCTTTATATTATAACTGATTAATTTTGGCTATCCCTACGAAATACTGTAGATTTTCCGGGATAATAATAGTTCCAGTATGGAACTATGAAACATGTTGGGTGCTTCCTACATACCCGTTTTCATCCGTAACCTGTAATCGAAGTTTTTTTAACAAATTTTGGGACGTATCTGACCCCTTTTTTTTAACCCATGAAAATCCTTTATGGATACCACCAAACCTGGGGAGGCCGGTGGTATGTGGGAGTTTCCACCGCTAGTCGATGGCATACCCACTAAAAACCTGGGGTTTTTCCGCCACTGCGCCGTGTGTCGAGGCTGGGGCACGCTTCCGCACTCCTCCGCGGCCCCGACGGCACGTATCTGACCCCTAAGGAATTTTTTGAGGAAAATTCGGATAATCGGGAATAAACATATTTTAGTCTCAAAAGCATCTATACAAAGTTTTATGTCCATCGATTCAGGGAATAAAAAATTACATGCAAACAAAAAGGGCCCGTTTTACCCCGTAAAAGATCTTTTTTTTAATTTTCATCCTTTGGGCTTCATTATGTCGTACGATGTACTTATATTCCAAATTTCAAGTTTATATCTTCAGCGGTTTGGGCTGTAGCCTAAACTGATTAATTTTGGCCATCCCTAAGAAATCAAACCCCCTTGAATTTCCTGGATGTTATTAGTTCCCGTATTGAAACATACTGTGTGCTTCCTTCATACCAGATTTCAACTATAACTGTTCAGATGGTTGGATGTAATTGACGCTTGTTTCACCAACTTTGGGACCTTATTTGACACCTTAGATAAGGGAAATTCGGAAAAACAGGAACAATCATAACTTTTATTTTGATTGAAAAGCATTTATACGAAATTTCAAGTCTATCGGTACAGGGAATAAAAAGTTACATACAAAAGAAAAGGGCCCGTTTTACCCCGTTAGAGATCGATTTTTCAAAATTTTCTTCCTTAGTGCTCCATTACGTTGTTCAATGTACCTATGGTCCAAATTTTAAGTTTATATGTTAAGCGGTTTGAGCTGTAGGCTGTCTGTCAGTCAGTCACTCAGGGAAGCCTTTTAAATAATAGATGAGTTTCTATCCAAGGCCATGTTAGGTTATTGGCCAGAATATGATACAAAATTAACAGAGTATGCTCACTTAACAAATACAATATCCTTGTCATATAATTCTTTTTTTTAATCATTTCACAATTGTACAGTATTTTTCAACGGTCAATTTCTTTTCAAAGATGTAACTACACGCCCAAAATACAAACAGATGTTGCAAATTTGCATTTTAAGTAGTAAAACATTTCAAGCAATATTTCGATCTTGATTAGAAAATGCCGACCGATAAGCATAGCATAGGAAAGTCACCCAAGGACCAGCAGAGAGGATGAGATCGTGCCTTAAAATACGATATTTGCAAACTGCTACAAACTAATGACTCTTTTGTAAATCAATAGGTTATCAGTTTTAAATAGAGACCACTAGCTCGAAAACATAGCGTAAGATGTTCACTTTCAGTGTAGAAAAATAATAATAATGTCAGAACACGTAGACCGATGCGATGTTCGCATCTGGTCCTACTGCGCGTTGTTCTGTTCATTGGACTTACTTCACCAAAGGATCTTTTAAAACAAAGATGACGACGATGAAAATGATGATAATAATTAGTTTTAAGTGTCTTCTGTACATTTAACTATGTTTAAATGAACCTGCAATCTCAGGAGATCATCAATTGTTAATTTTGCATAGTGAATGTATTTTAGTAGATATTTTGAAAAATTAGGGTATAGATAAAATCAACTAAAAACCTTTTGGATCGTATAATTATACAATAAAACAATAAATAGTAATAAAAACATTAAAGTAACCTGTGTAAGACATTGAAAATTAAAAATAATGCTATGTTAATTTGACTTACGTAGTTTGTGACCCCGGTCTCAGGCATCGGATGGACGCCAAAAGTTCAACTTCCACTATTCCATTATTATTGCAAGTTTGCCCAGTGATGAGAATTGCAAAATTAGGTAGCTACTCGAAATTCCAGCTCAGATTGATCAAGAATTAAAAAGTTATTCGACTTTTTCTGTCCACCCGGTCTCTGAGACATATAGGTCACAAACGGCGGGTTAATTATTTTGAGTGTACTTCATAATATCTCTGATGAATTTTAAAAAACTCAAAAGTTAAAACTGTGTAACTTTTGAGTTGAAACATTTAGAATGATCGCATGAATTGGTTCAAAAATGGCAAATTTTATTCATTTCAGTTTTGTTTCTAAAATACCTATTAAATGACAATTCATATATATAATACCTATGCTAAATGATAATAAAAACATGTGTTTTTATGACGTCATTGATCATTTGAAATGGGATAAATAACTTGATTAAAAAAATAGTGTACTTGAAAAACCCGGTGCGTGACACCGGGGTCAAAAACGATGCAAGTCAAATTGACGTCACAAACGGCGGGTTAAATAAATTCGTGCGATAACGAGATCACTAACGACGCGGCGCCCGTATACTACGACGCGACGTGACATAGCGAAATGCTATGATTTTTCTAAAACATTGATAATGCGCACGGAACGGCAACGTCGCATCTCCAAAGTTTGTGCGGAAGTCAAACACGGCTATAAATGAAAGTATCCACAAATTGACAACAGCGCCATTCGTTTAGTAACGAAAATCAACGGAACTACGTAAATACGCAGTCTAGGCAGATTGGAAGAAAAATAACGTCCAATCGATTTTTCATATCTTGACATTTCTAGTATCAGTGTGTCATTTCGAAAGCAATGCGCGCAGTTTCCTATTTGACGTCCGTATACGGACGTCGTAAACAGGTGGACGCCACATTAGATGCAAAAATAGCCATAGTGGACGTCCAATAAGTTACAGGATATATATATATATATATATATATATATATATATATTATATATATATATATATGTCAAATTGAGTACCTCCTACGTGTCGTCGGTCAAAAATAGTGGCAGTGAACAAATACACAGTACTTAAATATTCATCTAATTTTGTCTAACACCAATCGTAGAAATACAAACTCTATTACCTATATGAAAATTGAAAACTGTTTTAAATTGGCTGCAGATTTAAAACAAATGATTCACTATCGTCCTAGATACTAAAATCGAATAGGAAAAAAAATTGGCTTAACAGAGACCATTAATATTATATCACTGCTGGATACAGGTTTTTAGAATTTCGATAAGACAAGTTGAAAACTGGTTGCATTCAGCGTGTCCTTACGACCTCTATCTAGCTGGAAGTTTAACGCCGCAGCCGTCAGACATTTTAACCATACAAGAAAAATGAAATAACTTACCGCAAGATAATGCCCACATTCACTCACAAAACATCTAGATTCCTTGGTTTTAAAATAGACTAAACAAGAGGTGACGGAGACGTGACTGCCGCAAACTTGCAAACGATTACAGATATGCTGCAGACTAGCTCAAGAAATGCAAAAATATCCGCAACCTTGATAGAATGAAGTCATGATATTTTACTAACTCAAAGCTCGTGGCTTCACCCGCTTCGTTCTAGTATAGAGCGTGCCACCAAAAATGAAAAATGACGAGCGTCAGTGGTGGGGGATCTTGCGCAGGTAAAGTCGTGAGCAAACTAATTATCCAGAATTTGTAAATCTATAAACGTTTTTTAATAGTTTGTATAGCTATTATCCAGAATGTGTATATTTATTACAAACCAAAGTGATTTCTCAAGTCTCATCTTTGGTGGCACTTACTATATCTGCTTTGGATCATAATTTCTATACCGGGTTATCCAGAACTGGTGTACTAAGTCGAAAGAAGGTGTACCATTATTACGAACATCTTTTACTTTAAAAAAGGTTTTTTTTTAAGTAAAAGTTGTTCGTAATAATTCGTTTTACTTTAAAGTATATGAATGTCAGGAAATAGAATCTGCTGTTTCATTCAGTTTGTCGCTTCGGAGCTTTACAGTTTTGTATGGAACAGCTCCTTTTTACTCGAATGAAGGGTTGGCCTCATAGTAGAAGTTGTTCATAACGATGGTAGTGGATGGTTAGATAATTAATCACCCTCTTTTGCCTTAGTACAGGGTAGGCAGATAATATACATACATATAAGATTTTCATTCCATTGTAATGACAGTTTTTTTCGTTGGGATATCGATCCGAGAGACTCCAAGCATAGCCCTCTCCATAGCTCGTTCTGCTATGTTGGAGCTTACTAATAAGGCCCATAGCAAGAGACTATGTTTCAGTGCCATGAATCATCACTGGTAACACACACTTTCCACTTGAGGCACTGAGGTATGTTGAGCGAGAAGATGTTACGCAATTTTTCAAACGCCGAAGGGATATCGTAGGTCAAAACGTAAATTCGATAGGTAAGTACTTAGTTTCAAAACTTGTACGCTTTGTCTGGACCCTATGAACATAATTGACACACATTTTTATTTCTATTTGAGAAGTACCTACATACAGTGGTACACCAAGTTTTAAGTCAATCGGTTTAGGGAGTCAAAAGTATCATCTGGGAGCACGGCAGTGCATCCTAACAAGTCGAGCATAGCCATACATACTTTTCTCATTTAGGCCTGTAAATTTCCTTATGGATTGAGCTAGATGTCTCTTTCTTAACTAAGAGATCTGACTCGAACCCGCAATTTAAGATCTAATGCTAGGATTTGTGAAAGACCATCACGATAAGAAATGAGTTCCCATCAACAGCATGTAAAAAGTTACAATCACAATTAAGCAATTTTTCTACAGATAGTCGATAGAATCAGGCGTTACTTTGCGGAAATTCATCTTCAAATCTATGTTTTGAATAAATATTTAGTGTATTTCCGCTATCTTGTTGTAGGCAAATAAGTTTAAGGGCATTAATGACATTTATAAAAAAAATATACATTTAAAAACTTAATTTTACAAAATAGATAAAATAATAATAAATATCACTTATTTTCACTACACTCTATTATATATTTTTAAAACACTATATTACTAATCCGTTAACAACAAATAAATATTATAAAAATCTTTTAAAAATAATATGACAAAATATTGAAAACACTTCACTAATAAATAACACCCTTATTCTCACTGCACTACACTCTGTTCGACGCGTGTTTCGCCTCTCAACGAGGCATCTTCAGGACGTGTTGACTCTTCGAGGTCACTCGCAAGAATTTTTCTACGGTAAAAATGTTTAACACAAGTTAGTATCAAAGAATTATTTGTGTGATAAACATTTCAAAAATTCGTCGCGAATGGAGGACTCGAATCTGCGTCTTCGGATCACTAGTCCGACGCTCTGCCAACTAAGCTAATTCTAATAAAGCGGCTGGACCGATTTCGCTAATTCTTTTTTGTTGTAATTGAATAATTCATTAAAACTTGCGTTGAATTGAATCTCATTATACTAAAGAAAACACCGGTTTTTACTCACGTTTAATATCGCGGCCGGGCCGCTGGAAACCCGACTGGTTTCAGGGTAATTAGTACTCCTTCGTCAGGGAATACGCGTGCGCCAGTCGACGGGAGCGCACGTATTCCCTGACGAAGGAGTAGTTATTACTCTGAAACCGGTCGGGTTCCCAGCGGCCCGGTCACGATATTATACGTGAGTAAAAACCGGTGTTTTCTTTAGTGTTTTTTATTGCAAGGAAATAGTTTTTTGAAAAAAAAAATAAAGAAAAACATCAAAGAAAAAATAGCACGAAAAAACGAAAGAAAAACATTAATATAATTTTTCTATTCAATATGTTACTACAGGTGAAGTTGTCGTATCTGGTCGTCAGTAGTACGCCATCAAAATTAGTGTGACAGGTGAAAGTAATATAAAGTCCACCGGGTCAGTTAGTTAATAAATTGCAAGTTTCGAGATGCTATATCCAACGGTTTTCGGCTGCACGCTGTCTATCAGTCGATCAGTCACAGAGGATCCATATAAGTCAAAGTTAAAAGCAATCAAGAGGCAGTACTTATATTATGTCATTTCATAAAACTAAATGTACTTTTCTAGGCATGAATAAAACTTATGCAGTTCATAATTCATTCTTTAATACAAAATTATAGTACAGTATGTCATTGGTGTTATAAATTGAATCAAAACAGATATTACTTTTAAAAAAATCATGATTAGTATGGGTATTGCGGCGTTTCGTTTGCAAGCGGTTCGGACCGCGGCGCGGGGCGAAACGCCAGGAACGAAGAAGGAAGAGGTCGTTTCAGGCCAACGTGATAAAGAACAATTACCCGCATCAGTATTACGTATTTCTTAAGGTACAGCCACGAATAAGTATAGGTACATAAATATTTCGAGCCATTTCAGGAAAACAATCGACAACGAGACAATGGAGTTACGATAAAAAGATAAATCTCGCAAGTTAGGGCGCTTACGATGTTTTTCCTGAAAAAGTTCGATTTTACATGATATAAAGACATTTTTTATAAAAATGCTAATAGTAAAAAAACAGCAGACAGGTTAAAATTGTTAATTGCATAATAAGAACATAACATTAAAAAAATACTTTGATGCGACTGTATTGAGAAATACTCTAGATTCCTAAAATATACCCGAACTAACTCCATCAATTGGATTATCAATACATATTGGATAAAATCAGCTAAATAAAAGCCTACAATTTTGCCTCAAAGCCTCATGCCTACAAGTATGAAAGAGGTGTGACGTCATGAGCCGTCTCTGCCGTACTTTGGTCTTTGATACGCTTAAAGCTTAGTCTAGACCAGTGCTGCCTCTGAATGAGGTATGCAATTATGCAGTATAATCAAAATCATGTATTATAATAATATTTCCTATAAGGAATCATTCATATAAATATATATTTAGTTTATTAAATAAATATATGTGGTGAATAGCTTTAAGTAATTTGGCCATGTCCCGTCGTAACTTTCTGCCTTAAAGACGATCAAGATAATTATAGAACGCCAAAAACGAGCTCTATGTATGTGTGGTGCCCTGAAGCCGGAGCAAGAGAATACGGCATCAGTATCCCCTGTCTGTAGTAGGAGCCTACTAAAATAGGGCCGCTGGTCTCACGGGTGGTTGGAGATGGAGCTCTAGCCATCCACTCAAACAAGCCAAGGGAGGACGACAATGGTGAGTAGCAACGTTGTCGTATATTACTGTATGCGTCAATGAATCGCAGGTCGTTCATGGAAAAGTGCTGGATGCTACGGTACGTTCCCCTGGAGATCTCGGAGCTTCCAAGACAGCACACATACAGGCCACCGAGGAGGTTTTAGTGGGTGCAATCCCACATAACCCAGCTATACCCCGAAGCAGCTGGGCCATCTTACGAAGATTTCCCCGTCGTAAAAAAGGTACGAGTAGGAGTGTGGTGGGAAATATGATCACACAGAAGTTCTTTAGGGCAGCGCCTAATGTGAAAATTCCCTTATACTATTTTGACAGAGTTTTTATATATCTCTGGACAAAAAATACTAAAATATCTCACGAGACTATACGCGTGGCCTACAATAACATCTTCAGGCACCTGATGAGCCTGAAGTGTTCTTGCAGCGCCTCTAAAATGTACCAACAAGAGTCGATTTGTATAACGCATTACAACGAATGAGGATAGGCATCGTTCATGGCCATACAGAGTGGTCAGGTGTAATAAACTCCATTATAAGAGGTTTGGTAGACTGCTGCAAATCTGCAACATACTGACTTTGGGTATAAATTACCCACAAATGTATTAGATACGTAATATTACATAAAAAACCGAATAAAATTGTATTATTTTTAGTATGACCTTGATATAAGATTAATCATAATAATTATTCATTTATTTTCTTAAATTTAAGTTTTTTTTCAATATTAATATACAAATAATAAAATACTGAAAAAACTAAACCTTTAGTGCTGCTACCGATGGTTGGGGCTACAGAGAGAGGAACCTCCTGACAATTCGCGCCATGTCCAAGACTGCCTTCTGTATCTGTCCCTTGACTCAACCGTCTAGCGAGTGCCTCTTAAGATGGATTACTAATTATATTATTACTGTTAATACTGTTATGATTTTTTTTTGTCAAATGTAAGCACTTCAGAAATTTGAAGCTTGCGTTAAGTTGGGAAATGTAAGCACTTCAGAAATTTGAAGCTTGCGTAGGAGGCGGGCTGGCTCAGTTGGTTAGAGCGTCGGGCTAGTGATCCGAAAGCGCAGGTTCAAATCCTGCGTCCGCTTCAGATTTTTGAAATGCTTATCACAAAGATAACTTTTTGAGATAAAAATCTAGTGTGGAAAGCACTCAAAATAAAATCATAACATTGATTTAGCCGTGCGTCATCTCTCGTCAATCTTTAGAAGTTCTAATAACTTCTAGTTGAGTGATAACATGTCTAATACGGGTATCACAGGTGGCGCCACCAACGCTATAAGTTGGAAAATGTAAGCACTTCAGAAATTTGAAGCTTGCGTAGGAAGTGGGCTGGCTCAGTTGGTTAGAGCGTCGGGCTAGTGATCCGAAGGGGCAGGTTCAAATCCTGCGTTCGCTTCAGATTTTTGAAATGCTTATCTCAAAGATAACTGTTAATACTGTACGGATTTTGTGTCTGAATTACATTTTTACGAAAATTTATAAAAATAATCATACATTTACGTTTGGTTAAATCAACACACAATGATATTAATACATCATCTTATACATATCGTTAGTTGCAGATATAATAATATTCTACATAAGGAAAGCTGACAGCAAACACTGTGTTTCTATGTTCTCAACGTCATTCAAATATTTTACAAGATGTTTGTAATGTTCTTTACTTATATTATGTCGTTTCTCTTTCATTAAATAAATAGAAAGTCTACAAGCTGAATATGTGTTGTTGTCAAAAAAACCTTGAATCATCGAGAATAGGAAATCGCTAGAAATGTGACCATTATGAAAATTTTGCAAGAATGCCACAATACTGTACACGTACAATTCAGAAACGGATTCAAAATATTGCTCCTGAAGATTGCCAACTTCACTGGCTATGTATTTGCCAAATATTTTTCCTACTATTTCTACACCTTTTGTTCTTGTTTGTTTCTTGTCCGAGAATACATCTGGAGCCAAGTTTAAAGCTAGCTGAACGGCTTTATAAAACAACATCAGCATGTGAATTTCCGCGAAAGTTTTGAAATGTTCTGCCAGAGGGTAATTTTTTTTCAGCCAGATAATTATTTTCTCTATAGCAGGTAAAGGTGAAACATACTGCGTGTTTAACATCACTTTACTGTACTTCAAAGTAAGAAGAAACTCTTGAAAATATTCGTGAAATAGTTTTTTGTTTAACTGTTCCATCGCTATCAAGAATGGATCTAAATATTTTTCATACCTTCGTTTTTGTTCGTCTTCATTTTTGCAAAGTAATAAATATTTTACGAGAATCCGTACATACATACAAGCACATTTCATGTCTTTGCTGTTGTCAGAAAGTTTTTCTAGAATGAAATTATTGTGCAGAAATTGCGCTACTAAATTTTCTACAAACTGTTCATCAACTTTTGGAAGAAGAATTTCGATATGACAAAGTGAAGGCATTGCATAGTATAAATCTATATTTAAGAGAGAAGTGTATAAAATTACACTGTACTCTGGTTTTATTTTCAAAGGAATCGCATCAATATTTTCTAATTGTTTGGCTGTGTAATAACTACTTTCCTTTATTTTAGAAAAATCCAATTTTTGCAAAATTGGCTTGATTGTTTCCCAAATCGATAGATTCACTTTATCACCACGTTGTTTTATTAGCTTTACGCCAGTTTTTAACGCCAGCTTTGGTCTTAATGCTGCCAACTTAGGAAAAATGTCATTTTCATAATTCGTTCGCTTTGATAGAGTAAACGCAGATCTGGCTGTTCGTTTCCATTGCAAAAGTTTAGTGATATTATTGTCAATATCAATTTTCCTGCATTTTGTCAGTTTATTTCCTACGTGTTTAGGACCAATTGTTTGCCAATCAATGGTGTTAATGTCCAGTGGTGGCCTAGCCAAATTTGTATTAGCTTTTATGGCTGAAGTTAGTAATTTAGAGTACTGGTCATCTTGACTATTCAATTCGTTTAAATAAAATTTAAATTTATCATTAAGCAAAAAAGCTATAAGACGACCATGTATACGATATGATTGATCCGTTTGGCAAAGTTTATATGTAATTTTTGTTGCTTTTAACTCTTTCAAATATTTACTTGCAATACCATTTTCTTCGCTAAAATATACAGCCATTTTCCTATAAAATTTATCTGCTCGTTCTATAAAAACACGTAAATATTCATCTCCATCACGGTTTTCATTGAGAATTGTTATGTCATGTTTAAGAGCATTGAGATAACACTCGTCTTTTAAATACAACGTGAATGGAAATAACTGTTTTCTAGCTATTTTAGCATCAAATAAACGTTGTATGAGATCTATTGCGAAAGGGCTGTTCCTATTGGCTTGCAAAATAATTGCATCAATGAGACCAGGATAAGTGTCAATTTTGATTTTGTATGTTTTGAGAGTTTCAACAAGTATTTTAATATAATTGCCCGCCACATATATATTTTCTTCATTTTCTTTAATGTAATCAAACAGTAATTTAGACAATGCTTCGGATATTATCTTTTTCTCTGATAAATTCAAATCATACTCATCCAGATTAGAAAATTGTTTAAAAAATGCATTTTTAATCTCAGGTTCACAATTTCCGTTTTGGATTAAATTACGAATGACTACTGCATGTAACCCTTCGTAGCAGTCTGCTTCTGGCTCTTTTCCATCTAAGCCTAAACCTTGACCAAACTTCATAAGTTGATACCACGATGCTTCCGGTACGCGCCAAACTTGAGCTCGTTTGACTAAACTTCGAATAACTGCAGCTCGAACATTAACTGGCTCATTAGAATGTTTCTCTAACAGTTCTAATAACAAAGCAATCGCATCAGGACGCCCTCCTGTTTTACTAACCAGAACAAACATCATAAATTCGCGATTTTTCGGAGAGCTCTCCGCCAGTATTCTTTTTCTCAATTCGTAAAGTGTTTGTCCAAAACTGACAAATCTATATTCATCAAACAGTTTATCTAACAAAGTTTTGACCCCACCTTCTTCGCAACACATCACTTCTACGCGATTATGTTTTGGTCCACACTTTTTCTTTACAATTCTTCTCGGATACTTTTTTCTCCTTAACATTTTGTAATCACCAGGTTCTGGCTGTCTATCATCAAATATTGTGACATAATCTATTTCGTTAGCTTGAGGCTCAGGAACTATATATGGCCATATTTCTTCTTCATCTCCTATATTTTTTTCCACAAATACGTGTTTTTTGAACGCAGCACGCTCTTCAGGCTTTAATCGTTTTATCAATGGTTCGACTCTTTTATAATCAAACCAACCCTGGTACGCCAAATACTTTGCTCGAGCTAGTTTTAACACTAATTCTTTTGCTTCTTCTGGGTTAAGACTATCAGCTACAGCTTGCATATTTAATAACCATCCGGTATATAACTCAGGCTTGTTCCAAAATCGGTCCTTGTGATTTTTGATTAAGTATTTGCTTTGCATCGGACTAAAACGGTCAGTCACATTATTGTTAAAATATTTTTCTGTAATATCCAAGACCAAGTCTGGGTCTGTTTTCAAAAAGTGCCTTAAAATATCAAAATAAGCATTTTGTTGTGTCAAATATAGACGTTTTACTTCAGCGTCAGTAGCAATAGCATCAAAAAACAATTTTGTTACTGAGCGACTTTTCTCAGACAGAACTTTCAAGTAATGGGGAGTAATTTTGTATATGATTTCTTTAAATTCTTTTTCTATATCATCTTTTGAACATTTCATTAGAAATTTTATAGCAAGATTAAAGTTACTTTCTCGATAAAATTGAAAAAAGTTGTTACATCTGCTTCCGTCATTTAAGTTGAGATGTATCCAATGTTGCATTTTGTTTACTGCTGTTGTTATCATTTCAGGATAAACTTGATTTTCTAAGTATTTTGGGTTTATTATTTCTTCATACTGTGGATCCAGTAACCACTTTGATTTCAAAGCTCTGCTCACATATAGCATGTCGTCATCTTTAAGAGTTTGAATAATATAATCGAAATCTCTGGTTTTACATGCTAGGTCTATTTTGAAAAGTCGATCGATGTGCGATTTCTCTGGCAAATGTTTGATAATTTCAAAATGTTCGCCATTTTTATGAGTTTCATTGACTAAAGAGTTGAGATATTTGTGTCGCTGTCCAAGATTGTTTCCCACTAATGTTATTGGTATGACCATCGCCATTTTGTCAATCTGGAAAATAAAATAATTTTTATTTGCAACTTCTAGTTCTATAAAGGCTGTCAATTATCTCGGTCAGAGCGCGAAATTCATGACCATGAATAGGTAGCGTGTACGAGTTACATACACTTATACAGGGTTATTTCTAATCAATTAGCATCCTTCTAGGGGCTTATTCTGTGCATCAAAACTAACAACTTTTGTACTACGACTTTAGTCAAAACTAAAAAAAAATTGGTGTTCCATAGAAAAATATCGTTCATCCAAATGTATGGAACAGCTAATTTTTTTTTTCGAGTTTTGACAAAAGTCGCAGAACAAAAGTTGTTAGTTTTGATGTACAGAATAAGCCCCTAAAAGGATGCCAATTGATTAGAAATAACGCTGTATAATAACTAAATGTACTAATTTTATTAACACATATGCCGTCAAAATAGAACGAAAGTGTATAAACTGATTTTAGCCTTAGTTTTTAGTTTAGGACTTTTGTGCATAAACTGGCTACTATTTTGGTTTCTTGAGAAATATATCTCGAGGCGCGCATATATGTATTACCTATTCATGGCCGCAAAATGAGTTTTAGTAAATTTACAATGAGCAGTTTATCTGTAAATGGCCAAAAAACACTAAAATATTTGAATTTCGCGCACTGACCTTATGATTCCACATTAAGAAAGATTAAACCTCGAAACATACTATCAGACGCGGCTTACGAACACGACTTAGCAATGTGCACAGTCTTAAAACATCCAGTGTGCCAGATCGCTCTCGGACGTCCGAACGCTCAAGGTCGTCCGAAGGTGACGTCCGCGACTTATGTCCGATAGTGTGCACGGCTCAATGTACTTTCATAGTCTAGGTCGCGGCTGTCAGTCGCGTCCGTAAGCCGCGTCCGATAGTATGTTTCGAGCTTAAGTGGCCATAGAAAGAGACATAATACTTAACAGTTTAGTATACTGACTGCCTCGGTGGCTCAGTGGTTAGTGACCCTAACTTCTGGGTCGAAGAGGCGTGGGTTCGATCCCCACCCAGGTCAAATATTTATGTGATGAGCATAAGTGTTTGCTCTGTGTCTGGGTATTATTTAGTAACTATCTATATAAGTATGTACCTATATAAAAATAAGTATATGTAGTATATCAGTCTCTGGCAGCCATACCACAAGCTTTGCTTAGTTTGGGGTCAGAGGCCGTGTGTAAGATGTCCCAAAATATTTATTTATTCATTATTATTTATATTAGTACGTATAATATTTATCAAAAATACCTATAGGTTCTTTTCGTCGTCTATAAAGACGTCATGTCGAAAATTACCTAAAAGCTATTTCGTCTAAAAATATTGGGTTATTATTTATTAAAAAAATTTACATACAAAATTACATCACACATGTAGCATTTTTTCGTACGTAGATAAAAATATTGGCAGTGAATTCACAGTAGGTAATTATGCACTTGTTTATTTTTAACGTTAATCCTACTTGTATTATAAGCGCGGAAGTTTGTAGGTATGGATGTTTGTTCCTGTTTCACGCAATAGCTACTGAACGGATTGAGATGAAACTTTGCGATAGTAATGCTTTTACACCAAAATAACACATAATATATGATTATAATTATTATAATAATAATAATAAATAAATATTTTGGGGCATCTTACACACGGCCTCTGACCCTAAACTAAGCAAAGCTTGTGATATGGCTGCCAGAGACTTCACTTATATAATATATACTTATTTTTAAATACATACTTATATAGATAGTCACCGAGGCAGTCAAATTTATTGTGAAGATACCGCGTCGAACGAAATTCGCCGGGTCAGCTAAATATCGTACAAATATGAACTATATCACAAGAGATTAAAAGCTATTTTTATTCGGTTTCTTTTGGACGAATTATATTTTTTACTACTGACTATGGCAAAAAATATATTTTAAGTAAGTTACATAGAGAACGTATTACATTAGATTAAACCGTCACCCAATACCAACTTCGTATCAACTGTCGGACGTCACCATATCACTGCTAGACATAGGCTTATAGATTTTTGATAAGACTGTTTGGAAACGGCTTGCGTGATGCGTGTTCCTACGGCCTCTATCAAGTAGGCCTCTGTCATGGTGGACATCCCACGCCAAATATAATACATAATTATATCAAAAACATATATTACAATATACCGGCTATTAATAATCTGCCGGTGCGCATAATTATTAATAGAGGGTAATTTTAAACACCTTATTACGATTAATACGATAAATATCAAATAACATAAGTACCTCAATGACATATGCACTTTTACTTCCGAAACATCCAGGTTTTTAGGTTTTAAAATAGACTAAACAATTTAAGAGGTGACGCCAGACTGGCGCAGACTTGCAAACGATAGCAGATGCGGCTGCTGACTAGCTAAAGAAATGCAAAAATATCCACGACCTTGATAGCATGAAGACATTTGTATTTTTACTAACTTAAAGCCCGCGGTTTCGCCCGCGTGTTCTTTAGCCCGAGATCCCACCGCAAGAACATCCCGTTCATAGCGTACACGGCTTAAACCAATTTTTACCTAGTTACATGAATAGGAGAATATATTAAAATAGGGTTGCCTTGCTAAATTAGGTCGCAAGTATTTGAAATTTAATAATGTTTAATTAATTTATAGTAAAACATATCCTTCATTTGATTTTATATAAATGCACTGAATAAGAAAATAAGTATCTACATATAAAACCAGATTTCCTTGCGATATGAGCCGCCAGTATTTTTGATTGATAAAAGTTTGATTATTTTTTGACTTAACATTTCATTCACTTGTTTTTTTGGTACATTACTCTAAGCTTAAAATATATTTATACAAGGTTGCCTAACGAAATGTGGAAATCAAAATGTTAGGAAATGATTATAATCTAAGCTTCGTAATGTATTTAAAACAAGCGAATGAAATGTTTTGTCAAAAATAATCGAACTTTTTTCAACCAAAATAACTAGCGGCCACATTTTGCAAGGCAACCTGGTTTAAAAGCATTCTCCTATTCAATACATATATAGATTTACTGTGTTTGTCTTGAAAATGCAAAAAAACAGCTAGGTATTCCATACTTTTTGTCGAAAGTCTATAAAAATTTGTATGTACGTTTTCAGAGTTGGTCTCATTGTAAAAGTTAATCAAAATATGCCATAGATATCAGCGCTTAAGGCTCCGACATCGGTAGACAAACGCATTGTATATCTATAAAAACAAATGAAGGATTTGTTTTCCTATAAATTAATTAAACATTATTAAATTTTAAATACTTGCGGCCAAATTGCACAAGACAACCTCTATTTAAAGGCCGAAACACACACACGGCGGACGCGGGTCGGGCGCGGTGCAGGGCGGGAGTACGGCGTGTCTATTAGTACCTGTTTCAATGGACGACAACACACAGAACGGGTGCGCGGGTCGGGCGCGGGGCGGGCCGTGCGCGGGAGCCGCGCGCCAGCCGCGCCCGTCGCCCGCCACTACAGACAGAGCGCGAGACGCGCGGGTCGGGCGCCGTTGCATTCGTTGGATTTCGTCGTAATACAAGTATTCACCAACAAGTGTTCACACAGAGAGCGTGCGCGGGTCGTGCTCAGCGCGTGTTGTGAATACCGCAATGAGATTTTGTATTTTTTTACAATTTCGCTATGGATCTCAATGAAAAAAATATTGAAAGTGCTCGTAAACATGCTTGTTTGTACGAACCAAGGGACAACAAGTACAAAAATGCTGTTCTGAAGGCAAGGATATGGCAGCAAATTGCAGATCAATTAAATGAGAGTAGTAAATAAATATGCTTGTTCTTAGTTTATCATGTAATTCTTCAAAACTTGCCTTAGACATGTGGAAATACTTGTAAAAGCAATCTTCGTACGTTTCTAATTCTTTACACAGGCGGTGATATTCTCCACACTCAAGTCTTTTTTTATTTATTTCATGAACCCATGTACTTTTCTTTTTTCGGGCTCTTCTTTTTTTTCTTCTTCTTCTCTTCCGTGTCCGAATCCGCCGACATTTTCAATCACAGTGAGTTTTCACAGCAATCGATGCTACTAACAAGGTACGTCGACCCGTCCCGCCACGCTACCGACCCGCGCCGTGCCCGCGCGATGTGTGTTGATAATGGAACAGCGCGTGTCACGTGAAGAACACGACCCGACCCGCGCCCGCCGTGTGTGTGTTTCGCCTTAAATATATTCTCCTATTCATATAATTACGTAAAAAATGGTTTAAACCGAGTACGCTATGAGCGGGATGTTCTTGCGGTGGGATCTTGGACTACTAGTATTTGCATAGAATCATAATTTCTACAATACCAGTAGATCTCGCGACATATTTCTTTAACTGAATCTTCATAAGCCTATAACTCCAATCGCTCAGAAACCGATCTGGTTTCATACTCGCAAACCTTGTAAATTATTAGATACTAAAAAATCCTGCCAAATATTATCTAAATCGGTTGATTAATAGCGCGACAGCAAATTTCCTCACTTTTTGAGGAAAATACCCCATTAAAAATCACTGATGACAAAAAAATCTAATAATCTACAAAACCTGTGAACCAAGTTTCGTCGAGATACTTTAAAAATGTGACCTATGGACAAAATCAACATCCGGACGGATAAAAACAAAATTGTTGAGGTAAAGCAAAGACCATTTCAAGCTCCACTTCGGTCAATTATTTACAAGTGTTTTTGTTCAATCATTACATTTTTTTTTTCGTTTTGGGATGCTGTTGTTTTTAGGTTGTTGTTTTCTTAGAAGCAGAAGTTTGACGCTTGCTTTGGTCCCTTATTTGAAAAATTGGCTCACGATTTTCTTAAATACATACGACCTACTCGTATTTAAAAAAAGACACACCAAGATTGCAGAATCTAAAGTTTTATCTATATTTAAGGTTTTACGCCAGTGGTTGGTGGTTTACGCTTGGTGGGATACCAAGTCGACGATAGTCGTACATAAATATTTGGCTGTCCCTGAAGCAATGTTGAACACCCTTTAAACTTCCTTATGGATTGAACTTGAACTTAATATCATGTAAATAATAATTTTATCTAATCACATTCAAATCGAACTAGCAGTTTTAGAATTACTGCTAGGATTTATGAAAGACCATCACTAGAAAAGATAATTAAGATCATATCGAAAAATAACATGTAAAAACAATAAGCTCGAACAACAACTTTTTTACATAGTACGAACAGGCTTTTTAATAGTCCACTGCAGAACGTAGGCGTACCCAAGAATGGTGATTAGGCCGTATCCACCGGTTGCATCATAATGTTTTCTTTCACCTAAAAGCCAGTGGTGTAAAATTCCGTACTTGCCTACATAAATTCCAAAGAACTCATTGGTACGAGACCGGGATTTGAAACCGCGACCTCACGATTGTAAGATGGGTATCGTTACCGATAGACCACCATGACTCATTCACGAAATAAAGCAAATACTACGAGTAATTACAAGTCAGTGTATTTGTAGCGCTCGTAGCGTAGTTTGATTAGGTGATTGTCAGCGATCACCGAAATTAACAACGTTCCGCACGGTCAGTATTTGGATGGGTGACCGCGGGTGGCATTTTCCAACTGAGCTCTACCGTGGCTCGGATGACACGTTAAATTGTAGGTCCCGGTTGTTTTAACCGTTTAGCCATGTCAGAGGCCTTCAGGCGGCCTAAAAACTCTGACACCAGGGCTAGTCACCCGGCCTATACGAACTTACTTAGTGTATTTGTTCACTACTTATTTGTCTATAGGGGCATCATCTTGACGCATCTATCTAACTTTGACATACATGTCCAATACCTTTCAAGTTTCGAGTTTATACTGGGTGTTTTTTAGTGCACATACTTTGCATACGGAAAATATAATAAACAAACAATCAAACCTCCACATTGGTTTCACTCACTTTAGTACAAAAATATTGAAATAACTTCAATAGAAAGTATACAGATAAACGGAGTAATCAATGTCAACCTATGTCTGAGTACCTACGTGGCCGCGTCGTACCTACGCCCGAGATGTTTAAGTAGGTAGTTATTGTCTGGAGTGTAGGGTGCATGCAATATAATTTTCTTTGGAATAGTTTGACAAAAAAATGATGAAAAAAGTCGATCTTTTTATGAGCGAGATTTATATTCTATTAATGTTGACTTTTGCGCAATAAAAAATTGTGCACAATGCAAAAAATGTGTTGTATGTCTAGCGGTTTTGGTCTGTGCGCTGTCTGTCAGTCAATTATATCGGAAACGTTAATATAAATAATATAGGATGCAGAAAATTTAAAGTTAAAGCCATCAAGGGACAGTAGGTATATTATGTCATCTTACGTTAATCTCGCTGTCGTCTTAAATAAAATTAAATATATTTTTCTAGGTATGAATAAAACTAAAAGAGTTCATAATTAATTATTTAATACGAAATACAGTACAAAATATGATTGATGTTATAAAATGTCAAAACACAAACTTGTAAGCTTTATACAATGTGTTTGTCTACCGGTATCGAAGCCTTAAGCGGCGACATCTGTGGCAAATTTTGAACAACTTTTACTATGGGACCAACTCTGAAAACGTAAAAAAAACTGCTGTACCATACGATTTTTTATAGTCTTTCGACAATAAGTATGGAAAAGCTGTTTTTTGCGTTTTCAGAAAGCGACAAACACATATAACTATATAAACTTGTTAAATGATATAGAGGCATTTTTATATGCTGATAACAAAAATAGCTAAAAGTTGAAATTTAACCCTTAACCTGACTGCCGTCGGTCTCCGTCAGTCAGAGACTCAGGTAGTTTTAATTTTCAAATTACTCCGTTACTATGCACGTGACGGAACTTTTTTTTTTCTCTCCCAAAAGTACTCTCTATGCACTCGACAGCCCCAAAAGCGAACGCAATTTAAAAAATTACAATCAGTTATTTATACTTCGCGTGCGATCCCTGAGAGCCTGAGTCTGATGTCAGGTGGTTATTTAACTTTTTCATGGTACGTTTTTTGTCTTTGATTATGTGTAATGATTGAATCAGACGTACTCTTAGAGTATTATTATTTATTCTCTAAGGACGTACTACAGTGGTGAGAAATACCTAGTGGATTAAAGTTCTGACAACCTAAGGAACGTGCCAGAACTTCCAAATTAAAATTACAATGACTTTATACACATTTCAGTGTATGTAACTGAAAGCGAATGTAATTAATAATTTGAAGATATTGTCGTAGTGAAGTTTACTTTCAAATTTCTGAAAATAAAAATATTTTTTCACCATGAATTGAAAATTCTCATTTTTTGACAACGATGCTCTTCTGTCAATGTACAAAAAAAGACTTTTCATTTCAAAGTTTTTCAATTAACTTATAACTTACATAACAAAAAACAAAGTATGTTAAATGTAAAATTATATGAAGTTTTTTTTACTTAGATCTCAGATTTTCGAAGTTCTTAAGATTGATTCATAACATTTGCATTTATATGTTAAGTATTGATTTTCTATATTTAAATGCATAGTTTTGCATAGCGTAAAAACTTACAATACATACAAATAATAATAAAGAGACGTATCTTATAATTTATTGTAATATTTAGGGTATTGGTAATTAAATTTGAGAAATACGCGAGCGGTCTCCATGTCCGACGTCAGGTAGTAGTGTAACTGAAAAACACGTCAGGTAGCTAAGGGTTAAAAATGAATATTAATAACCTAGGTTCCTAAAAATATACCTATCTATACTAACGTCATTAGTTATGTTGTTAAACAATAGTGAAGACGTTTTTTTCTTTTGTCAGCTAAACAATAAATCATGAAGATTTAATCCGTACTGCGGTTCTGCGTGACATCATAATAGTCAAGTACTTTAATAAAAAAAAACCGTTGGCTCTCACTGCTAGTGTTACATCCAGGCATCCACCAACCCGTTCTGGGTCAGCGTGGTGGATATGGCCCAACCACCCTTCGTGGGTATTCCGACGTCCTGCAGTGGACTGTTAAAAAAAAGCTGATGCAGTACAGTACAGTTGCATCCGGATCCGGATTTAGTCTGCAATGTAACCACATATATTAATACTTCATCGAAAGAGATGGAATATTACTAAATGTTAAGTCCATTTAGTAATATTCCATCTCTGCTGACATCATCATAGACAATAATTATGATAATTCGTATAAAAAATATTGTATATCAACGTTTTCATAATAAATTATACACAAGAAAATTATTACGTAAAGAAAATTATTACACCATCGTATAGATTTAAATTTCTTCTCCGTAGAAGAAATTATTATTTATTATATTTCAATTCAGTTCAATCATATTTATTTCAATTATGTACAAATATACACTTTTGAAACGTCATTAACCTACTTTAAATAATCATGTAACGTCATTTGCATACCTAAATATCACAATAACGATAATAATCTAATTAAACAAAAATAAAGAACTAAAGAAACAAACAAATCAATAACAATCAATGAAAATTAATAATTTGACAATATGACATTCACAACACAATTTACCAGAATGAGTTTTGGAGATCTACCAGTTGGTTGAATTGGTAGGTTTACATAACTTAAAAATTATAAAAGTAAATAAAATAGAATGAAATGAAATGAAATACGTAATCATACGTTATCCGGATGCAACAGTGGTAGCGAACTCGCATTGAGTTCCAATTGTAAGTTGCAGAAATAAGAATTCTACATACTTAGAGCAAATAAAAAAATCAAGAGAGAACGTCGTTGAACAGTCAAGTGAAGCAGATTTTTAATTAAAGTGAGTGCGTCAAGATTGCGCCGCTATAGTTCGACTGACAAGCCAAGGCGTAGTTTCATTATACGATGGATGTGTGTGTGATTGTCTGTACACGGAGAGGCGTAGGTAGTTTTGGTCGGCCTCACTTGTTTGTTGACAACATTCTGTCTTTATTTTTTTATTTGGACTGAGCCTACTACATATGGAAAGCCGATAACAAACACTGTGTCTCTATGTCCTCAACATTATTCAAATATTTTACAAGATGGTTGTTATGTTCTTTACTAAGATTATCTCGTTTATCGGTCATCAAATAAATAGAAAGTCTAAGAGCGCATTTCATATTTTTCTCAAAAAAGCCTTGAATTATCGAAAATAATAAATCACTAGAAATATAATAAACGTGAAACGTTTGCAAAAATCCCACAATACTGTGTAAATACAATTCAGGAACAGATTCAAAATATTGCTCCTGAAGATTGTCAACTTCACTGGCTATGTATTGGCCAAATATTTTTCCGGCCATTTCAACACCTTTTGTTCTTCTTTGTTTCTTGTCCGAGAATACATCAGGAGCCAAGTTCAAAGCTAGCTGAACGGCTTTGTAAAACAACATCAACATGTGAATCTCTGCGTAAATTTTAAAATGTTCTACTAAAGAGTAATGTTTTTTCATCCAGATAACAATTTTTTCTATCACTGGTAAGGGTGAAACATACTGCGTGCTTAAAAACACCTTACTGTACTTCAGAGTTAGAAGAAATTCTTGAAAATATTCGTCAAATATTGTTTTCTGTTCATTCGATTTTCGCAACTCTTCCATAGCTACCAAAAATGGGTCGAAATATTTTTCAAACTTTCGGTTTTGTTCTTCTTCATTTTTGCAAAGTAATAAATATTTTACAAGAATTCGAACATACATACGAGCACAATGCATGTCTTTTCTTTGGTCACATGTTTTTTCAACAGTGAAACTATTGTGCAAAAATTGCGCTACTATATTTTCAACAAATTGTTCATCAACTGCCGGAAGAAGAATTTCGGTATGACAAAGTGTAGGCATTGCATAAAATAAATCTATATTTAATAGAGAAAAATAAACAATTGCGCTGTACTCTGGTTTTATTTTTAAAGGGATCGCATCAATATTTTCTAGTTGTTTGGCTAAGTAGTGACTATACTTGATTTTAGAAAAATCCAAGGTTTGAATAATTGGCTTAGCCGTTTCCCAAATTGATAGATCCACCTTATCACCTCGTTGTTTTATTAGTTTTAAACCAGTTTTTAGTGCAAGAATTGGTCTCATTACTGCCAATTTAGAAAATACGTCATTTTCATAACTAGTCCGCTTTGATAAAGTGAACGCAGATCTAGCTGTTCGTTTCCATTGCAAAAGCTTACTAATGTTATTGTCAATATCAATTTTTCTACATTTTGTCAACTTATTTCCAACGTGTTTAGGACCATATTTTTGCCAATCAATAGTGTTAATGTTTAAAGATGGTCTCGCTAAATTTATGTTGGCTTTAACTGCTGAAGATAGTAATTTTGAGTATCGGTCATGTTTACTATTCAATTCATTTAAATAAGGTTCGAATCGATCATTAAGCAAAAAAGCTATGAGACGACCACGCATACGATATGAAGTATCTACTCTTCCTATTTTAGTTGGTAGCAATATGTCATTTGATATCAGTTTTTTCAAATATTTACTTCCGATACCATTATTTTCGCTGAAATATACTGACATTTTCCTAAAAAATTTGTCTGCCCTTAGTATGAAATACGACATATATTCATCTACAAAACTATTTTCATCCAATATAGTTATATCATGTTTAAGAGCATTAAGATAGCACTCGTCTTTTACATACAACGTGAATGGAAATAACTGTTTTCTCGCTATTTTGGCATCAAACAGACTTTGAATGAGATAATCTGCAATTGAGCTCTTTTTATTAGCTTGTGTAATAACTGCATCAATGAAACCAGGCCAAGTGTCTATTTTAATTTTATATGTTTTGAGAGTTTCATATAGTTTTTCAATGTAATTTCCTGCCACATCTATGTTATCTTCATTTTCTTTAACGTGATCAAGTAATAATTTAGGTAATGCTTCAGATATTATTTTTTTCTCCGATGAATTCAAATTGTAATCATCCAGTTTAGAAAATTGTTTAAAATATGCATTTTTGATATCAGGTTCGCAATTTCCATTATGAAGTAAATTACGAATGATTACAGCATGTAACCCTTCATTGCAGTCTGCTTCTGGCTCTTTTCCATCTAAGCCTAAACCTTGACCAAACTTCATAAGTTGATCCCACGATGCATCCGGCACGCGCCAAACTTGAGCTCGTTTAACTAAACTCCGAATTACCGCAGCTCGAAAATTAACTGGCTCGTTAAAATGTTTTTCTAACAGTTCTAATAGCAAAGCAATCGCATCAGGACGCCCCCCTGTTTTACTGATCAGAACAAATATCATAAATTCTCGATTCTTCGGAGAACTCTCGGCTGCGATTCTTTTTCTCAATTCGAATAGTGTTTTCCCAAAACTCACAAATCTATATTCATCAAACAGCTTATCTAACAATGTTTTGCCTTGACCTTCGTCTTCGCAACACATTATTTCTACATTCTCACACTTAGGTCCACGTTTTTTCTTTATGACCCTTTTCAAAATCTTTTTTCTCCTTAAGTATTCGTAATCATCAGGGTTTGGCTGTCGATCGTCAAATATTGTGACATAATCTATTTCATTAGATGGAGGCGTAGGAACTGTATATGGCCATATTTCTTCTACATCTCCTATATTTTTTTCCACAAATACCTGTTTTTTGAAAGCCGCTCGCTCTTCGGGTTTTAATCGTTTTATTAATGGATTATAATCAAACCAACCTTGATACGACAAATACTTTGCACGAGCTAGTTTTAACACTAATTCTTTTGCTTCTTCTGAGTTAAGGCTATCAGCTACAGCTTGCATATTCAATACCCATCTGGTATATAATTCAGGTTTTTCCCAGAATCGGTCCTTGTGATTTTTGATTATATACTTGCTCTGCATCGAACTAAAACGATCAGTCACATTAATGTTAAAATATTTTTCTGTAATGTTCAATACCAAATCTGGGTCTGTTTTCAAAAAATGCCTTATAATCTTAAAATAAGCAATTTCTTTTTTCAAATAAAGACGTTTTACTTCAACGTCAGTAGCAATAGCATCAAAAAACATTTTTGTTACCAAGCGACTCTTCTCAGATAAAACTTTTAGGTAATGAGGAGTAACTTTGTATATGATTTCTTTGAATTCTTTTTCAATATACTCTTTTGAACATTTGACAAGAAATTTCATAGCAAGATCAAAGTTACTCTCGCAATAAAATTGAAAAAACTTGGAACATCTGATTTCGTCATTAAGGTTGAGATGTATCCAATGTTGCATTTTGTTTACTGCTGTTGTAATCATTTCTGGATAAACTTGATTTTCTAAGTATTCTGGGTTTATACTTTCTTCATACTGTGGATCCAGTAACCACTTTGATTTCAAAGCTCTGCTCACATATAGCATGTCGTCATCTTTAAGAGTTTGAATAATATAATCAAAGTCTCTGGTTTTACATGCTAGGTCTATTTTGAAAAGTCGATCAATATGCGATTTCTCTGGCAAAGACTTTACTATTTCAAAATCTTCGCCATTTTTATGAGTTTCATTGACTAAAGAATTGAGATATTTGTGTCTCTGTCCAAGATTGTTTCCAACCAATGTTATTGGTAATGTCATCGCCATTTTGTAGTATACTGTTGCTGTTAATCTGGAAAATAAATGACTCTTATTAGTGTTTTTTAATCATGTTTGTCAGAGATTATATAATTGTCACGCGATAGAACCTCACTACCTCTAGACCACCACGGCTGTTTTGTTAAAATATCGTTAGGAAAAAATAAATTCACATCTCTCTATATACGAGTCACAGATATCCATTTAAAACACATTGATAACACTGTAGTCAATTTAGGCAATTCTCAACCGCAAGTCTATGGATAATATACCTATTCTATGGAAAAGTTAATTGTAAGTACCTAGAAGGTACCCTTTTTCAGATTTTTATTTATATCTCGAAAATATTTACAAATAGCATTTGGATTACTTCTGACAAAAGTATGTCTTGAATATCCGGATTTTCGTCATTTGATTTTTGACAAATATGGCTGCTATAACTTTTTTTTCGTGACGACCGAAATGTTTGATTTTGTCACAACTACCAGAAGTTATAGATTAGCATGTATGGTTTTAATTTCAACCTAATACCTTTACGCGTTTCCGAGATATACGGTCTTGACCCACGCGCAGACAAACGGACTGAAAGACTCATGGATAGACAGACAAACGGACATACTAACAACAAAGTAACCTTATAAGGGTTGTATTTTAAGTACGAAATTCCAAAAACGACGTCGTTTTTTCAAATCGTCTCTTTATTGAAACTATGCATCCTGTAGCTCGTAAAGTTATTGATCGTAGAGAAAAAATTATGATGATTAAATTTGTCGGAAATTTTATGCAGATACTTTTGTCAGAAGTATTAAAGAGAATATAATAGAAGTAATAAAAAACCTTTAAGTACATGTAGTACTTAAAGGTTTTTAAGATATGAGCAATCTGAAAAAGAGTACCTTGTAGATACTTACAATTAACTTTTCCATAGAATAGGTATATTGTCCATAGACTTGCGGTTGAGAATTGCCTCAATTGACTACAGTGTTATCAATCTGTTTTAAATGGATATTTGAGACTGGTATACACAGAGATGTTCTTTTATTTTTTCGTAAAGATATTTTAACAAAACAGCCGTGGTGGTCCAGAGGTAGTGACACCCACATAACAAATCCCGTTCCCGTACCAATGAGTTCTTTGGAATTTATGTACGGAATTTTACACCACTGGCTTTTCGGTAAACGAAAACATAGTGGGGCAACCTGCATATGACCGTAGAATAAAATCGATGACTTATATGAATCAACCAATCCGCACTGGAAGAGCGTGGTGGAAATGGCTCAATCGCCCTTCGCGGGTAGGCCTACGTCCTGCAGTGGACTATTAAAAAGGCTGATACAGTGCAGTACAGTACTCAAAAACACAAATATGAACCCTGTCACAAGACGTTTGAAGATATTTTAATATGGCCGCTGTTGGACGAATGATTCATGACATCCTTTGGTTCTCCATTGATTGACTCTAGATAAGTAGTTTTCGCAAATAATGGCAGTGCCGACTTCAATCATTGCAATATTTTAAATTCGAATAGTTCGCTCGAATCGATATAGGTATGTATGTATTTTTTGATTATTGTTATATTTTGACCGACGAACCGGACTCAATTCGACGCGTATATATTTTTTTTTTTATGTGTAACGCATAACTTTTTACATAGAAGTCTGATTTTGATAATTCTTTTTTATCGGAAAGAGTATACTTCGAAATTGGTACCATTTAAATTTTATCGAAATCGGCTGAGCCTTTTTGATAAATCAACATGAATGTGAAAAATGCTACATCGATCCGCGCGTAATATTCGCGAATCCTGTACACGGTTGAAGTTGGTCAAGCCATTTTTTGCGAAAAATAATTATTTTAAACCGTTTTGCCGATTTTGATAAAACTAAATGTGATTACCTGTGAAGTATGGATTACTAAACTAAAAAAAGTAATCAAAATAGTTTCACTTGACGTAGTGATTGCATGGCATACAAAAAAAAACACTAGAATTGAGACCACTTTTTGAAGTCTATTATAACAAATCTAATATTTTCTTGTTATAAATCGTGCCTCTTTATAATAAATAGTCATAGTCATAAAACATCATCGTTTTACTATACAGGGTTATCTCTAATCAATTAGCATCATTTTAGGGGCTTATTTTGTACATCAAAACTAACAACTTTTGTCAAAACTAAAAAAAAATCAGCTGTTCCATACAACGCGCGTCGCGGGTGAACGATATTTTTCTATGGAAGAAAGAATTTTTTTTTTTAGTTTTGACAAAGGTTGTAGACCAAAAGTTGTTAGTTTTGATATACAGAATAAGATGCTAATTGATTAGAAATAACCCTGTATATTGTGGTATTTAGTAACGTATATTATTTGAAACTAGTTTTTACCCGCGTCTTCACCCGCATGATATATTTTGATTTTTGACGCAATATCATTATAATTTATAGCCTATGTGTTATTCTGATATATAAGCTATATTATTGCAAAGTTTCATCTCAATCCGTTTAGTAGTTTTTGCGTGAAAGAGTAACAAACATCCATACAGCCATCCTCACAAACTTTCGCGTTTATAATATTAGTAGGATATACGTTGTCATCTATTTAATTTTGTTTGGTTCTTGTCTCAAACAAGTATTCGTCACTGTCATCATCATATCAGCTGTAGAACATCAGCACTGCTGAACACAGGCCTAACTATAGATTTCCGAAAGGACCGGTTGGAAGCGGCTAGCATTCAATTACTTCAACGTGTCCCTGCGGTCTTTGTGTATTGTATATACCTACTAGTTATGCCTGCGGCTCCGCCCGCGTGGTATTTTGACTTTTGTGCTGAATGGTTTCCCACAGGAACCTATTTTCGGGATAAAAAGTAACCTATGTCACTTTCCGGCCCTTGAACTATATTCGTCAAAAATCAAGTCAATTCATTGCTCCTTTGCTTCGTGACAGGGCAACAAACTAACAAACTTTTCAGATTTATAATATTAAGTATAATTTTGGCGGACGTCCCACCTACGCAACCTTAGAAAATGTAATTTTTCTAAGTACGCAACATATATTGTGTGTCCTGTAATATCAGTCACTTAACTAAAGTATAATCAAACGACATACCTGAAGATAATTTCCAATTTCACTCACTAAACATCTAGGTTCCTAGGTTTTAAAATAGACTACATTTGTAGACATGACGCTATAGTGACGCGGACTTGCGAACGTTGTTAGAGACGGCGGCAGACTAGCTCAAAATATGCAAATACCCACGACCTTGATAGCATGAAGTCATTATATTTTTAAATTTTGGAGTGCACTTTATTTTTGGAATAATGTTTTGAATGCTGCTAGAGGATGACAGAGGTAAGCCGTGGTGGTCAGGAGGTAGTGACACCCGCCTTACAATCGTGAGGTCGTGGTTTCAAATCCCCGGTCCCGTACCAATAAGTTCTTTGGAATTTATGTACGGAATTTCACACCACTGGCTTTTCGGTGAAGGAAAACATCGTGAGGCAACCTGCATACTTCCGTAGAAGAAATTCGATGGCGTATGCGAATCCACCAACCCGCACTGGGCCAGCGTGGTGGATATGGCCCAATCACCCCTCGTGGGTAGGCCTACGTCCTGCAGTGGACTATTAAAAGGCTGATACAGTACAGTACAGTGGGCTGGCATAATTTGTACTCCGTCTGTATTACTACATGCAGAATAGGCACAGATATCTGGAACTCTGTGAGAATAGGCATGATGGGTTAGAAAAAAAAACAAAAATATAATTAGCCCGTGATATAGATTATCAAAATATATTGAACACATATTTTTTAGGGTCCCGTACCTCAAAAGGATAAACCGGACAAGTGCGAGTGAGGCTCGCACATTGAGGGTTCCGTACAAACACATTGTTAAAATAATTATAAACCTGTTTTAGCATGTGCTAATGAAGTTCTTTTATATGATACCTTACATGATACGATTTACTAACTTTGAATTTTGCACCCATATTTTGTGAATTTTGAGGCCTTATTTTTTGTGATTTAAATAAAAATGTAGAATTTTAAGATTTATTCCTATATGTGTACTAATACAATCTAAGACAATGCTTCTCGCCAAATTTTATAGTTCTATGTCAACGGAAAGTACCCTGTAGGTTTTGATAGTTTTTCTTATATTATTAATTAAATTTTTTAGAGTATAATTTAATTTTTTTCCAAAAGTGCCCCCTCTTAATCTGTGCGATGAAAGTTGCTGGCCTGTTAGTACTGAAATGCTTTATTTTTCCAAGCTTATTAACTATATGAATATTAATACTAATTTTTTTTTGTGAAAATGATTAGAAACTATTCTCATCTTAATCTTCTAGTTAAGCCTTAGTGCTTATACTGAGTGATTTATTTCTAATCAATTAGCATCATTTTAGGGGCTTATTATCTGTACATCAAAACTAACAACTTTTGTTCTGCGACTTTTGTCAAAACTAAAAAAAAAAATATGTTCCATAGAAAAATGTTGTTCATCCACAGGCCGCGATAAAATGTATAGAACAGCAGATTTTTTTTTTACTTTTGACAAAAGTAGCAGAACAAAAGTTGTTAGTTTTGATGTACAGAATAAGCCCGTTAAAGGATGCTAAATAATTAGAAATAACCCTGCATTCTGAACAAACGGTCGAAAATTAAGACAAAATAAATTTATTCTTATTCTGGCTAGCACGCCGATACATCAGAGACCGAAAAGCGTACAATATAAATCATGCACAATGTTATTTTATCTTCAAGACCCGAGCGATCCAATCCATCCATATTCTTTGCAACAATATTGGATGTATCTATTTTTGGCATTGACTTATATAATTACGGTATAAGAACCTGGGTTGCCTTGGTTGAGACGGGCATGGGCGGCTGAGCTGTTTATATTGCGGCGTAAGGACACTGTACTGTACTGTATCAGCCTTTTCTGCAGGACGTAGGCCCACGAAGGGTATCTGGGCCATATTCACCACGCTGGCCCAGTGCTGCACTGTATCAGCCTTTTTAATAGTCCACTGAAAAACGTAGGCCTACCTACAAAGGGTGTCTGGGCCATATCCACCACGCTGGCCCAGTGCTGTACTGTACCAGCCGTTTTAATAGTCCACTGCAGGACGTAGGCCTACCCACAAAGGGTGTCTGGGTCATATCCACCATGCTGGCCCAGTGCTGTACTGTAACAGCCTTTTTAATAGTTCAGTGCAGGACGTAGGCTTACCCACAAAGGGTGTCTGAGCCATATTCACCACGCTGGCCCAGTGCTGTACTGTAACAGCCTTTTTAATAGTTCACTGCAGGACGTAGGCCTACCCACAAAGGGTGTCTGGGCCATATCCTCCACGCTGGCCCAGTGCTGTACTGTACCAGACTTTTTAATAGTCCACTGCAGGACGTAGGCCTACCCACAAAGGGTGTTTGGGTCATATCCACCATGCTGGCCCAGTGCGGGTTGGTGGATTTACATATGCCATCGAATTTCTTCTACGGACGTATGCTGGTTGCCTCATTATGTTTTCCTTCACCGAAAAGCCAATGGTTTTAAATTCCGTACGAGAAACTCATTGTTACGGGACCGGGATTAGAACCCAAACCTCTCGATTGCAAGGCAGATGTTACTACCTCTAAGCCACCACGGCTTGTGACCTAAGGACTAAACAGCCTGTAAGTAGATGTCAGATTAGTATAAATAGCTAAGAAGCGTTATTTCCATGCCCATCTCTACAAAATAAATATAAGTCTATGATAGTTGGTAATATATTCGTCCAGAGGGACACTGGCTATTCGTATCTCTAGCCAATCAAGCATTATGTTTACGTTCAATCTAGGCGTTCAGGCTGCATTCACTACTATGGGTTTTCGATCTGAAATCTAGACCTAGCAATATAGGTATGTATATGTTCCAACAAGATTTAAATTTAAAATCTGAAGTGGTATACTTTTAGCATATATCTGACAGAGTTATGTCACCTAATAAGTGCTTGTAACCGAGCACTTTGGCATCGCATGGCGTTGTAGTCGGCTCGCAATCGCCTTACGACTAACTAAAAACGCTGAACATACCTTAACTCCATTTTTTTTTCCAAGCAGTTTTCACAAAATGACATGTCTTCGATCTAGGTAAAGATATGTATAATCCTACCGTTTAACTTAGTTTTCGCCTGCACGGTACAGGGGTCCCCGCTGCCTGCAGCCGTCTCAGTCCCCCTTTGTCGTCTACCCCCGCGTCCCTGGACCGCGCATGCGAGGACTAAGTTAAACGGTCGAATTTTAAGTTAAACGGTCGGAAATTAAACGGTCGGTTCAGTAGCCTCAAACCTATGGCTAAAGATCTGAGGCAATTTTCTTCTTCAACTTGTTTCTAAATAAGTACGCGATATGACAGATGTTGGCACTGTTATTAAACTAACAATCACTTGACTTGATTGCCTCGGTGGCTCAGTGGTTAGTGACCCTAACTTCTGGATCGAAGAGAGGGTTCGGTCCCCACCCAGGGCAAATATTTATGTGATGAACATAGGTGTTTGATCTATGTCTGGGTGTTATTTATAGTTACTATTTATATAAGTATGTATTTAAAAATAAGTATATGTAGTATATCAGTTTTTGGCAGCCATATCACAAGCTTTGCTTAGTTTGGGGTCAGAGGCCGTGTGTAAGATGTCTCAAAAAAATTATTTATTTATTTATATTTACCAACACCGAAATAATTTATTTTTACTATTCGAGCAATAAAGCCAAGCTAATGTTTATTTTAGATAATTTCAGCATACAATTAATAGTGTAACCAAAATACATATAGGACAAATACCATCATATTATTGACTAGCCTATAGGTACCCGCGGCTTTGCCCGCGCTATACTTAGATTTTGGCTTAAGTTTATATCGGTCCCTACCAATTTTAGTAAAATATGATCTCAAAAAAATATGCTCACAAAAATAGTAAGTGCGCCCCAAAATATGAGCTCCAGTTCAATGTAAAACGATACTTAAATATTGTAGCAAAAATTAGTAAATCTTAACCAATTTGTTTCATCATCGTTATTATTTGAAGCTTTTTTATCCCACTGCTAGGGATAGGCATCTCTCTTGCAATGCCATTGGCCTCGGCCCAATGCCGGTCGTGACCAGGGGCCTTATTTTGTAAGCGCTCTGACGTACGGCTTCGCTTTTTCTCTCGCTGGCTCTCGTGGCGTGAGTAACTGGCACGAGCAGAAAAAATTGCGATTCCAAACGTCAGAGCGCTTACACAATAAGGCTCCAGGTTTTACCGGAGGTACCTATCGACGATATCGTCGAGATAGTCGACCCACCTTGCTGCCGCGCCGCACATAGCGCCCCCTCTACCCTTGCACATTGTTGTCACTGTTCAAACCTAACCTAACCTAACCGACCGACATCAAATACCTTAGAGAAAGATGCAAATAATGATGACGGAAGTATCACATAAAAGGTACAAAATAAGTTCTTACGTTCTGTAAATTATAGATGTTGTCATTCTTATCTTGATTACGAATCTTTACTGAAGAAATATGAGATTATGTCCCTCGGCTCTCGTCGACTGTTGCTCGGTGCAATGTTTTTACATGGTATAATTAATTATAAATACGATTGCTGCGATCTCACCAACCAATTGTATTATATTTGTCCTAGAACGGTTACGCGTAGAAGCACACGTTCCTACCCACTTCTTAGTGTTGAATCTCTTGGAGTAAGAACCAACGCTGGTAAACGAGCGCCTCTGCACCGGTTGGTGGATTCGTACAATAGACATTTCGTAGATATAGATATTTTTGCTTTGTCTGAAACTAGATTTAAAAAAGCTGTGATAGGTAGCTTTGCTTAAAAGGAAATACTTGGTTTATATTTGTTTAAATATGGTATAATTACTTTCAAAATTACTTCTGAAATATATTTATGTATGTACTTAGAAAACCACGCCAGCAAAGACATTTGCTATTTAGTAAATGGTGGATAATGTAGTTGGTGGCACATTTATTAATGTATTTTGTTAATTGTTTTCTTGTATTGTAAATTGTGCTATTGTTTGTTATCCCAAATAAATAAAATAATGTTTCCAAAAAGTGGAATTCAGTTTCCTCGCTCCGTCAACGAAAGAGAATTTCGAGAACCGATAGTAGTGAAGTTGCCAATAGTTTATGAAAACAGGATTATCTATGAACTGTTGACCTGCACGGTCGCAGTGCCATTGTCCGACGTATGGGGAATTTGATTAAAACTGATTGCGTTTCGATGAGAATCTAGAGCTTAGAATGGCCTGGATAATTTTAGAATTTCGAGTTTGAGTTTACTGCGACTTCAGTGTTGCTTCGGTTTTTACCTTATATTAACCGTATTAAAAACAAAGACATAGTCTTCTTAGCGTAGTTGGGGTTCACAATCAGCAAACCATTTGTAGGGTTACCACGGGGTTTTATACATATAAACCTTCCTCTTAAAAAACCGTATCAAAATCCGTTGCGTAGTTTTAAATATATAAGCATGCCGGCATGCTGGGCACGCTGCCAACTGGCAGTGGGTTTGAGTATTAGTATTATATTTAGACCTTCAAGGGTCTGTGGATGATCCAATTGTTTTTATGTATTAGTCCTGTATGTAGTTTAAGTTTATAAAGTAGTTTTACAGGATTAATAGTTAGATACGATAATAGTAGAACTTACGGGAATTACAATAGATTTTTTACTGGGGATCTATAATTGTAGAGGGTGTTGTAGACGTTCTATGGGTGATGTGATAATTAAAAATTAGTAAAAAAATATAGTCCTGATAAAATTAGAATTTGGTGCAATAACGAACTCAGCATAATTAACTTTATGCCTAACGCAAGACAGAAAAATGTATGAAACCGCTACTTTAATACTCACTATAACCGGACAGCTGACTGCAACTACATTCGCAAAGTGCGCAAAGTGCCAAATCAAACGTAGTGATTCTGAAGTTAGATACAAGTTTCGCAAAAACCCAATCCGAGTGCATTGACAGTCCCTAATAATTAATAGTTTAAAAACCACGCTTTAGTGCCGATCTTCCGGCTTCATCATCAGACCTTGAAACCTAATCGTGGTCAAAGTTCATAACAAGACTTTTCTAAGAAATCCAAAACAGCTAAGATACGATTTTCCATCATGAAGTTCCAGTTCATATCTTCCGGTTCCATTATCAGATTAGTACGACGGTACCATATTATTGTATTATCATCAGAAATACATACGGCTGCCAATTTTCATTGCACTACGAACCTTGAAAGATGGTTAAATTAGTTAGTTACCTTAGATTCCATTACATAGTTACATACAAGTCGACCTAAAAAAAGCATGTTAAAAAGGGAATACAAGTGAATCAGTCGCAACATCTGGCCTTATTCAACTGGTAGTCTATTGAAATGTTACAATTGAAGCCCATAATATTGCATTTTTTAGAGGACGCAAAATTTTTAGACATGTGTCTATAGAAGTTTATCCCCAAGTTTGCGGGGTTGTTGCCTTTATCTCCCATTGCCCGATCCCCGTTGCCATGCAATATGTGCATAAGTTCTCGCAGAAGGTATGAAAAGTAGAGTACGCACCACTTGTACCAAGTTTGTATTCGTCTTGGGCGACTTGAACCCCAAGAAAAGTCTACAAAGTTTCATATAAATTTTCTCACTTTTTTGCTTATAAATTCTCTAATTTTAAATTTACGGCAAAAAGTTACAAGGACATATTTGTAGGCAAAGCACAAATGCTACAAATTACGTCATCACAAATTTTTTGTACGATGCATAGTTTCCGAGATATTGCGAAAAAGGTGTTAGCATCCCTTTTTCTAAGATAGCGGCCAGAGGCCAAGAGCGGCAACCCCACAAACTTGGAGTTAAGCTTCTAATTGACCCCCACACACGTCTCAAAAATAAAATTGCGTCCTCTAACAAATGTAAAGCTCATGTTACATTTTAATGGACTATGGGTACAGACCTCAGAATAAGGATTCTCTAATCTGAGGTCCAGACAGTCCAGTGGACTGACTTGCTTTGTACTTGTTTCGCTTGCACTGCATATGTTGGCGCCTATCTCTATCCTTGTCATTCGTCGCCGTCAGCTGGGCTGACTTGAATTATACCAGAACCAATACATAACGAGTATTATGTTTGAATGTCTTCCCATTTTTCTCCGTGAGCCAGTCAGGAATGGGTTTTACTAAGCTTGTAGCTAATGACCGCACATCTGCTTAACATCAGGCAGTGTGTAGTCAAACGCAAACCTATTCGAAAAAAAAAAAAAAAAAAGCTAACACAGCTGCCAAAAAGTGCTGATTTGTCCTATACGTGACATGAGACTGCAATATACAGCGCTTTTTGCGGAGCACATGTCAAAGCTTTTAATATTAGTAGCTAAACGCACGATCGAGCTAATAAAAGCTATTAAAACCGGCGGCAGAATGGGACTCCATTAATCGACTGTAAATCGCCATAAACTACCAAAGTTTACCCGTAAATTCAATGGTCAAACATAAATCCAGTCGTAAAACGAATCGGCTTGTGATTGGTTGCATTTGTGATTTGAATTTTGGAAATTTAGAATTGCGGGTAGGTTTAAACGGTAAACTTGATTGAGAACATCATCTGTCTCTTATATTAACTTTCTTAATTTTAAGAGGTAAGTAGTGAGATAAATAAAATACAAGATAAAATTATTTGTCGTCAAAAATCGCAACACGGACTTCCACCGTACACAAAATTCGAATACTTTGCACGAATCGATGTGACATACATGTTGTTGATTTATCAAAAATGGCTGAGCCGATTTCGATAAAATTTAGATGAAATCACCTCGGAAGTATAAGTATATTATTTAGAACATTTTTTTTTAAATATGTTTACAATTGCCGAAAAAATCGTGAACATACACAAAAAAATACATTCAGACGAATTTATAATTATTTTTTGAAAAAAATAGCATGACCGACTTCACCCGTGTACAGAATCATTACATAGCATAAAACAAAGTCGCTTTCCGCTGTCTGTCCCCATGTATGCTTATATCTTTAAAACTACGCAAGGGATTTTGATGCAGTTTATTTTATTACATAGAGTAATTCAAGAGAAATGTTTATAATATGTATAATACACCTGTGCGAAGCCGGGGCGCATCGCTAGAACGCAAATATTATGCACGGATCGATGTAACATTATTCACATTATTGTTGATTTATCAAAAATGGCTGAGCCAATTTGTATAAAATTTGTATGAGACCAATCCCAAAGTATACTCTTTCCAATAACAAAACAATTATTGAAATCGGACTACTATGATAAAAGTTATGCGTGGTTATACATAAATAAAAAAAATACCTTATATACGCGTCGAATGTATACCTCTCCGGTGGTTCGTCGGTCAAAAAATAGAGTCTAAGTGTGCTTTTAATGTTAGAAATAAATTTAATAGATAGGATATCGAAAAAAAATCGAAATAACTACTTAAAAATACTAGCGACCTGTCCCGGCTTCGCACACGTTTATACATAATTAAACCGCATCAAAAGCCGTTGCGTAGTTTTAAAGATATAAGCATAGGGACAGACAGCGGGAAGCGACTTTATTTTATACTATGTAATTATAGTTATGACGGCAATATCCTAATTTTCAAAATGAAATACTGTACCTATATTATTATATTACAATAGACAACAAAATTAGCTCATCTTAGAGTACCTACAATTTTTTGTTTACTTAGAACAATATACCTAGCTTATTTTATAGTCCAATATGAACACTACCATGAAATAAATTGCAAGCCTTGGACCAAAACCTTTTAAGAAACATTATTTTTCTTCTTTGAAAGACAACTTTTAAATTTCTATTTCCTCAAGGTGTCATCAACTAAATACAAAAGTAGCATCAATTATAACTTAGCCGGACCTTTGTTGTCCTATGTCCAAACCATACATCTCAGGGGATGAGATAATTATGTCACAAGTTTGAGTGGCCAATGAGGCCATAACGTTCTGGGATGGCAACTGGCAAGCGCAGCTAAATACAAATTGATTTGATAATCCCTTCAAGACCGCAGATGGACACAGGCTGCCTCCAATCCGATTTTATTGAATATCTATAGAAATTACCCAATTATGTGAAGGCTTAGCAATGGATGTCCCACGACTGATATTGATAAAAATACTACATATATGTGTCACGAGAATCAGTAAAGAAAAGGCATCTCCTTAGATCTCCACGGCCCACGGTCTTCGTAATTTGTAGGTACTTTGGCAAAGTTTTCTCATTTCATGTTTAGCCGACTCGGACCTATGGGGCGTAATCAAATGTTTTGAAAGCTTTATGCGGAAAAGTTGCCTTGAGAAAAGTGTTCTGTGCATTCCCATGGAACTCGAAGAATTGTTTATTCTTGAGTGCCATCGAAATGACCGGACATAATTAAGACATGCCTACCTACATTCATTAATCGAGAGATAGCGATTATACTTATCTGTTTTAACACAGATTCCATAGATAGTACACAGGTTCTATAATCTTTATAGGTACAATTACATAATTTTTTTTTTTTTCACCTGGTTTCGATAATATTTGAAATATTTGTTACCCTAAAACTATTTGCGGGTGCGAACCAAATCGGTCATGAGCGAGTATAGATCAAATTATTGCTGTTGAAGATTTTGGTATAGAGACGTACCGCGAAATTGAACCATACAACTACTTACTGTTGTTATTGAGATTTTTTTTTGTATTTTCGAATTGTGTTGTTTTTGAAACTAGATTCATTACTCGAAAATGCTACAATAGTACATTATGGTACAAGTGCGTAACGTTGGTGATTACCGCTGAGGTGCTATTGAGACCCGAGCTGTGGGCGAGGGACTTAAGAGAGCCGAGAACGATAATCATCAATACACACGTGTAATACTAAAAAAATATTTACAACAGTGAAAACGAGTTGTGAAAAATGTTTCGGAATGGCGGCAAAAATTAATCAGTTTTCCTACGCGCGCGCAATAACAATCGGCCATAGACTATAAGAAAAAGGTTTCTTTTTTTGGCATTTCGCGGATAGCGTTTTAAGCTCGAAACATACTATCGGACGCGGCTTAAGGACGCGACTGACAGCCGCGACCTAGATTATGAAAGTACACTGAGCCGTGCTCACTATCGGATGCGCGGAGATCACCTTCGGACGACCTTGAGCGTTCGGACGTCCGAGAGCGATCTGGCACACCGGATGTTTTAAGACTGTGCACATTGCTAAGTCGCGGCTGTCAGTCGCGTCCGTCAGCCGCGTCCGTTAGTAAGTTTGCGGCTTTAGCCACGTACAGAATGGGGAATTTCAAGTTTTTTTTAATGATTACAGAGAAAACAAAAGTTGAATTACAGTGAAAGTTTTTTTTATTAAACACGTACAAGTTGAAATTATTTATTTAAATACTAAATTGCATGAAATGAGCAAGCAATGGGTAGGTACATTAATTTATTTGTACCTACTATTAAACACCATCTATTTAGTATCGAAACTTTTTTTAAGAACAAAGCAACTCACTCAACCATTAAAATAAAATCAAAACTCTATAACTCACTTGTGAATAATAGCAATGAAAAAGTCAAAGTTTGCTTACAGGTGTCAATATGTGCCTAATCTAATTGCGATGAAATTAGAGCCACTTTATGAGCAAGTGTGCTTAATATTACTACTAATAATCACCAGTCGTTTTCTGAACAGTAGAAGTCTCTTGGAACTAGTCTATAGTATATACCTATTGAACAGACTTGGGTATAGACAGATAATAAATTACAAACACTAGTGCAATGGACCTATGTACTCTACACGATCATATGCATTACCTATATTGAATGAGTTGGGACAACAGATTATCTTACATAGACTCCGTTTCGGAAGATGTTTGATTTTACCGACAAATTGCAGAATCGGACATTTGAATGACATATGTACAGCCTTGGCTAAAAGTATTAGGCACCCTGTATTTTACTCCATTTTCTAAACTTATTTCACTCCTTTTTTGGCATTTTTAACACAATTAGGTGTCAATTTAATCACATCAACAGAAATTAAAGCTTGTTTACTTGTTAGAGTCCAGAACACAAGTGACCAAACATTGACTGATAAGAACCGATAAAAATCGAGTCCTTTATTTTCGGTCACCATGTGTTTTATAACCTTAACAAAGAGCCGCTTGATATTCTAAGAAGTTATTTATGACCCCGGTAAGTCATTTAAGACAAGCACTCGGTTATTGGTTAAGTAGTAAACATGCATTTTGATTGTTTAAAGGTGCCTAATACTTTTGGCCAAGGCTGTAGAAATGATATCAATTTTTGTCTAACTATAAAAATAATTTTGATTATTTTTCCTACTCTTTTCTTTTCTATCAACTTCGAAATCGATTTTAAGCGATTTTTTTATGTAAAAATTAAAGCATAGTTTGCCACTCGTTTTATATTTTATCATACCTGTTTCAATATATATCTTTTCAGAATATAAGTTAACTAGATAAATAATAACTCAGTAAATGTGCAATCTAGCGAATGGATTTGATGGTTATCTGTGAATTAGATGCACGTAGCTTGTCAGGTTTATAACCGTAAACAACATTGATTATTGAGGTAGGTCTGTCTACTCCTCAGAAGAATTACAAGTAAAAGAAGTATTGCTAAATTTTACTCAAATAAAAACTACGGTTGCTGGTTTATTCATATCTGGTTATACAGCTCACGCGAGAGTAAGTGGAACAAAAAAAAACGCAATGTCTTTCGCAAACGTCAAAATCACCAGTTGGAATGTCAATGTGTTAAAAAATTCGGTTAAACTTGGTCTTTGGTCTTTTTTGGAAAAGTTCGGGTGCATGTGCATCTTTTTCTAACATCTTTTGAATTTCATGTTTAAAATGGGACAAAGTTATGTATGTATCTTGCTATTTTAGTACGGCTTCCATTACTGTTCTTATTCTATGGTCCAGTCGTTTCGATGTCTATTAATGAATTTATTATCATCATTTAAGTTGATGTTCATTGCTAGAATGCCTGAACGATCGACATATTCTGGGATATTATTGAACCTTTTTTTTACCCAGGGAAAATCAGGCAGGATGGTTATGTGGGAATCCCACCTGAGGCGATGCACCTACTAAAAACCCTAGGGTGTTCCTTCTCTGCTCATCTGCGGCGGTATCGCGGGAAAGCTTGCGCACACTTCCGCTACCCCGACAGCGCTTGTCATACGGACAACTGCTTGTAAAGCTCTGCTCTCCGTCGTTATGACGATGTGTGGGAACACTTCACACATCGTCCAATCGTGGGGAACTCTTCGGTAGGACCCGAACCCACCGCCCAGAGTTCTCTGTTATAGTGGTATACAGCGATTATGTGCCAGCCGTCTGCATCCAACTCTCCGTCGACGCATATGAGGGATATTATTGTATAATTAGCATAACAAAAATTTAGTTTAGCCAAAGCTTTCTTCGAGAACTTTATGGAATTTATCTTCTTATTACCAAGAACATATTTATCGTGCTTCACACACTAGGTGTATAGAAACTTTCTTTTTGTGATAAACATTTCAAAAATTGACGCGTTCGCAGGATTTGAACCTGCATCCTCTGGGACACCGGCCCAGATGCTTTGTCCAATTAAGCTAAATCGCGCCCTGCAAATTTTTGAAATGTTTATCACAAAAAGAAAGTTTCTATACACCTAGTGTGTGAAGCACGATAAAAATAATATCATTGATTAAGCAATGCGTCATTTCTCGTTAATGGTAAGAAGTTCTAATAATTTCACATTAAGTGACTGACTGGTTTAAAGCAGTTCTCACAAATGGCGCTTCCAACAATGCAGTAGTTGGTAAAAATGATAAACACTCACTAATTTGGCGGGTTCGCAGGGCGCGATTTAGCTTAATTGGACAAAGCATCTGGGCAGGTGTCCCAGAGGATGCAGGTTCAAATCCTGCGAACGCGTCAATTTTTGAAATGTTTATCACAAAAAGAAAGTTAAGAACATATTTCATGTAAACCACATGTACACTGTACACTTACGATATTTCCCTGCAGCTCAAAGGAAGTAAAGGCTTTTAGTTTAACTTCACCCGTCTGCATACCACTATCCCGTATGCACGGTATCCAAACAGACAGTAACACAGAATACAAAAATGCAGATGTAGTTATTAAACATATATATAAATGATTCATTTTTCAAACAAAATCTCGGAAAAATACACGTTAAATACTATTTACAAATTAAACTACATTATGTACAATATAATGTAGTATAATTTATATACACGGAGTCTTGGGCGAGCCTTAGTGTGGGACGCCACGTGTGTGGATACCCTGGCACCGTCATACCTTGGTGATTCCGCTCGCTGTGCTGGAACCGCGGCTGAGAAGGCACAGATGAACAAACATCAAAAGTATTCACAGCTTAACGCACACTACGAATTTGTTGCGTTAGCTGTGGAAACTCTGAGCCCGTGGTCATCCGACACAAAAAGCTTTTGTAAAGCTTCATCAAAAAGGTTGGTCCTCGCCTCCGGAAACCCTAGAACTGGCGCGTACTTCGCTCAAAGCCTGAGCCTTGCGATTCAGCGAGGTAACGCGGCCAGTGTTCTGGGGACCTTCCCACACGCTGCTGGTCTGGACGGCGTGTTTGTTTTGTAAATATGTATTTTTATGTTTTTATATAATATATCTTATTTCTTTATAATTATATTGTACATAATGTAGTTTAATTTGTAAATATTAAGCATATTAATTATGACAACATGAAAATCAATGGCTTTGAGTGAGAATCAGAAATGTAAAAATCCGTTCTAAAGATAACTTAAACTTACTGGCTAGTATCCAGGTGGATAAGTAAACTAAAGCAGCAGTAGGCAAAATAACTTAGAGAACCTATGGAACCGAAGACAGGATGGCCGATAGTGCTGTAAAGTTCTCGAATAGGCACCACAAACCAGCAAACGCAGCGTAGGACGTCCATCAACTAGGTAGACTGACCATATAACAGGAACACGCTGGATGCAGGCCGCTTCCAAACGACCTTATTGAAAATCCATACGAAAAGCATTCGATGGATGGGTGGATTGTTTTTAATGACATAATCCAACATTGCAAAAAACCGATTATATACATTAAGTCAAGGGTATTTGAAATGTTTAAGGTGTTTAAGGAATATACAGATGACAACATCAAACGCGTTGGAAGGTAATGGATGAAGCTTATGCAAGACTGGAAAGAATGGCAAAACCGGACAAGTCCGAGTCAGGCTCCCACATCGAGGATTTCGTACAAATCCAGAAAATTTCACAAAATTGGGAAGTAAGTTGTTAAAATCTCTATACTGTAACCATCGACAAAACTTTACTTACTTTGAATTTTGAACCCATATTTTGTGAATTTAGAGGCCCTATTTTTTGTGATTTAAATAAAAATGTACAAATTTCAGATTTATTCCTATATGTGTACTCTGAGACAATGCTTCTCACCAAATTTCATAGTTCCATGTTAACGGGAAGTACCCTGTAGGTTTTGATATTTGTGAGTGTCGAAATATGCGGTTTTTTACGACATAAACGGCTCTAACTTTTTAAACAATAACTGAGAAGTTTTTCTTTTACAAAACTGTAAGAGACCATAGATTTACGTATACAGTTTAAATTTCAACTCGATATCTTTACGCGTTCCCAAGATAAAGAGTCTTGACATACCTACACACAGACGGACAGACGGACAACAAAGTGATACTATAAGGGTTCTGTTTTTTCCGTTTGAGGTACGGAATCCTAAAAACGAGACAAGCAGTGGATGGAACAGGTTGAATACAGGTTGATATTTTTATTCTTTTTGTGCTAACCTATGGTATGGTATTTTATTATTTCGCAATCAAAAGTAACCTATATCAATTTCCGTCTTTCAAACTATGTCCATGCCAAAAATAAAGGCAATCCGTTGCACCGTTGCTGCGTGAAAGAGGAATAATCCAATAAACCAACCAATACACTTTCGGATTTATAACATAAGTAAAAAAGTAAGGATACACACTGTCGATCGTGTAAAAATGAAGCTATTTTATGATCCGAAGTGTTCCATCTGTCCTTTTATAATCTGAAGTACATACAATTATTAATTGCATCAACCGAGTGCAAACTTGCAATGGCGATGGCGGTGGAAAGCATTATAGATTTCCCGCTTCGTGTTCATTTATTTTGCTTTAAATAACAATTTCTGTTTCCTTTCCATTTGATATTGATTGCATTTGCGTTGAGGATGATATTTTTGTTCCCAATCGTTTTTTTAATTTTTGTAAGCAATTTCACAGTATAGTTAGCACTTTGCTTTTAGTTGCTCAAATATCAAAGTTTATATTCATGATTTTAGCGTTAATATTCATGATTAAAGCGATTCATTAAAAGTTGATACTTTTAGTACTGAAACGACACAAGAAGATAAATAAATAATAAATATTAGGGGACATCTTACACACAGCCTCTGACCCAAAACTAAGCAAAGCTTGTGATATGGCTGCCAGAGACTGATATACTACATAGACATATTTTAAACACATACTTATATAGATAGTACCTAAATAACACCCAGACACAGATCAAACCACCTATTCTCATCACAAAAATGCTTACCCTGGGTGGGGATCGATCCCACGCCTCTTTGATCCAGAAGTTAGGTTCACTAACCACTGAGCCACCGAGGCAGTCGTCAGTGAATTTAAATGAAAGCTAATTTTAGTTAAGTTTATTGAGGCACATTTATTGTAAAAGATACTTTTATTACGGGACTAACCCTGATATTACAAAAATACCAAAAGTTATTACGTATAAAGCCAGTTGTTATGTAATTTCAGTATAATTTGTTGCGTAATGCGTAATTAGATGATTAAAGTAGCTTTCTACAAATAATCTTAAATATTTTCTTTTTATAAAATCTTCATATGTATATAAGCATGTATAGCAATAATTCAAAGTAACTTTGTATTTTAATCCGGACAAAAATATAAAATTTCGCCGAAACCTCGGCACCGATTAAATATATATCAGACTAATGAAACGCAAAATTAAATTGCCTTCTCCATAGCAATTCGAACAATCCGATTGAATTGACCAAGTTTATTTCGAAGTTCAGAAAATACCAAAAAGGAAGACCAAAAGCCGACCAAATTGTGCTTGGGGTCTAAACTCCACCTAAACGAAGCGAAGCTGAGATGGACGTTCGTATCTTATGCAGAACTTTGTAGTGCATTAGTCCATTTAAACGTTCAGCACGGTCAGTCTTCGGACGGGTAAACGTGGGTGGCATTTACAACTGAACGCTACCGTGGCTCGGACGACACGTCAAATTGTGACGGTTGATTTAACCGTTAACCATGTCAGAGCCCTTCAGGCGGCTTAAAAACTCTGACACCAGGGCTAGCCACCCGACCTTTACGAACTTAATCCATTGCAGAAATACTATGTTTTCTTAGCGAAATCACACTCTCCATTCTAACAAAGCATTGTTTTACACCATGCAAATAGCAATCCAGCGGTGTCATTTTGCTCTATATAAGGCTAAAAGGGAATCATCCTCTTTCATGAGCTTTTATATGAACAACTTTTACTACAAAGCCAACCCGGAACTCGATAAAAAAAAACAAGTTTCATATAATTTATTCTGTCGATTTCGACTCATTACATTTGTATGGGATAGCTAATATTATGCGGTCTAGCTAGGGTTAAGCACGCTTACCTTCATAGAACGCTTATAAACATAGAGACACCATAGGGATAATGTGGTCGATCGAGAAATCTGAAAGGGATCATCGATTTTATATGTCACAAGTTAAAAAGAGATATGAGAAACATCTCGGTTCGGTGGATCATGCCAAATTTTCAGGCAGGGAACGTCAAATTCCAATACCTATGTGACAGTTTTTCAATAGCTAGACAAGATTTTCCATGTATTTTTGTGGTTGAGAATTATTATTGACAACAAGTGACAACAGCATTATCTCTCTGGTATAGTCTCTGTGGCTAGAAGATACCATAATTCGTGTCAAACACCTAGCCAAACTACGGTATAGGTCTAAAGGAGTTATATTTGCAAATATAGATAATATTTGCAGCGGACCCTACAACGATCTACCCAGCCCCGTTTTGCTAGAGTCTAGGTCATAATATTCTACGGATGCAAAGCGACCCAAAAATGAAGACCGTGTAGAAATAGCTGATCTTTTCAAAATGTTCTCCTGAAATACGCGCCTGCTTATTATACCTGGACGTTGCTACTGGCAAGGGACGCATTAAGGCAAATTTTGACGGGGGTTTTGGACTTGTGAAATTATAATACATTTTCATTACTAGTCACATTTTTTAAACATTAAATGTTTAAATACTTAGCTGAAATCTCAACATAATTGAAACCTAATGTGCTAAGGTTCAATGGGAACTTTTTGGTAAATAAATGTTTTAGTATTTTTGTAACTAGGACACCAGAGTTTTCATCATTCCCTATAAAACTAATAAGATTTTTGAAAACTTCTTTCATTCAGTGAAATATTACGGTCCCGATCAGATGGATACACGAAAAGTTCCTATAACATAACTTATTTATCCAAAGAACGGACTAGGAATTATTTCTGTTTTAAAAAAAAACCCAAAATAATAATTAAACAACATTCTACAAGATCTGTTTATACAAAACTTTCTTTTTCTCATTGCACCTTCTCACAATTTTTCAGCCCCCCCTATTTTCTTAGTCCGTCCCCGACTATAGTCGTTTTATCTGACGGCCATTTTGTCCCACCTGGTCAAAAAATAAATTGCATGGCAAAAAGCATTACAGCCCGTAAGATATCATCATCATCATTATCGTAGCCTTAAAACACAAATTCTTAACATACCGATCTGTTTCTACAATCTCGATCATGTCGATTGCCGGAATTTTTTTTTTTAAAAACTGCTTTTTCGATCTAAATTTGAAACAAAGGACACATTTAAACTGCAGTTTTTTTTTTTTCAAAATACTACTTGTAACTTATCAACACTACCGCTGCAGTCTCCGTGGCCTCCTACTGGTCGAAAAGCATTTAGCCAAACATAATTTTTATGATCGAATCGCTTAAAAAAAGAAGAAGACCCCTTTTTTGACTAGTTTTCAGTCCCCCTGTCATCCTCAGTCCGTCCCCGACTATAGTCGTTTTATCTGACGGCCATTTTGTCCCACCTGGTCATAAAAAATAATTGGATGGCGAGGCATTACGGCCGTAAGACCGACGCGAGGAAGTGAGGATTTCAATTAGATTCTGTATTTGTTGGCGATCGAACTGCGCTGGATCGGGTTTCTGGCTGATATGTATTTTTCATTCGGTAAAAGCCAGGTACAGAAAAGCAGTGAAACAGAAATGGAAATTTGTTTTCCTGTTTTTTAATTTGATCTTAAATAGATTCAATCGTTTTTTGATTTATACTCTGTGGTACGGAATCTTTGAAGATAAATAATCAGCCAAGTGCGAGTCGGACTCGCACACGAAGGATTCCGTACCGTATGGGAGCCCCTCTTAATATATTTTATTTTAATTGAATTATTTATTTTTGAAGAGAATATACAACTTAATATTCCTGTCATCGTTATTAACATCGAGCGAGGGAGCCCCCCTTATTTTTTTCTGTTTTTAGTACTGTACTGTACCAGCCTTTTTAAAAGTCCACTGCAGGACGTAGGCCTACCCACGAAGGGTGATTGGGCCATATCCACCACGCTGGCCCAGTGCAAGTTGGTGGATTCACATACGCCATCGAATTCCTTCTACGGACGTATACAGGTTGCCTCACGATGTTTTTCCTTCATCGAAAAGCCAGTGGTGTGTGTTGAGGTTGTTTTTAGTACTTATTATTATTAGAAGCAACAAACCATATGTGAAAATTTCAACGACCTAGTTATCACCGTTTATGAAATATATTCCGGTGACAGACAGACGGACAGCGGAGTCTTAGTAATATTTTTCATTCATTTGTGATTCTTCCGCTCCCCATATTCTGGCGGGAGTCAAGAACCAGCTTCAAGGTGTACTTTCTTGCTGTGGCTGGACGCCCTGGCACACTGGCCAGGGGACAATTTAGGGTGCCTTCTCGTACTCTAACCAATTCGGATGTCCGGCCGTCTTGAAATGGATTCCGGTGGCCATCCTGGATTGGGTGGCTTCTTGTGCCTTGGTGGTGCCCTTTCTGGGCCCCATCGTGGTCGCTGTCTAAACGCCCTCTTTGCCATCCTCCTCTTCCTTTGCGTTGGCTTGAAGTAGGTATCTGAAGAAGGTACGCCAGGTACGTATGTCGTCATCTAGGGGTCACTTGTGGGTACGTAGATTTATGAAGATTAAGAAGAGATTCAGTAAAAGAGATGGTTCGCGAGATCTACTGTTCGGAGAACTACGAGTATTAGTATAATAACAACACGAAAAAAGATTTTGGAAGTCACATTTTTGATGAAGCCTTAAACTGTTCAACCCTGAATCGGTTTCAAAATATCACATCCATTCCGTTCCATAACACGTGAATGAAGATGTAGAAATGCCGTAGCAACTTCAAACATTGTTTATTTTCATTTTCGACCTTTGAATACTTAAAGAAAAAATCCAAAAGAAAAAGCATTCATTTGTTAAATTCCCAAGCCTTTTTGCGAAACTTGGGGAGACCTTATAAATTACCTTTGGAAAGTTTCTTCGACTTTCACAACTCTGGAACAGCAGGGATCTATTAACAGTAAGTGCGCTTATTCACGGTTATTTGTTACACCGGACAACGGAGCGTTTTTTTCACGGGATTTATGGTGATGTATGGTGGTGAGTGAACGTGTGTTGACTCACCGGACGTCCGTCCGGCGAGCAATTTTTAGCCGGATGCACGTCGGTGCATATAGACGGACACCGGTCCGGCGTCCAAAATAGTGGTCATCCACGGCAATGTATCGGAGCTTGTTAACGACGTCGGACGCATAGACGGTTTTCTTTAAATCAAGTGCCGTTTACCTACGTTCTTTTTACCCGAAAATAATTGTAAAATTTATATTATGATAATGTATCTGTGATAGAAAAGTACACAATAATCAAAGCTGACAGACAGATTAAAATAGCGCATTTAGCAAATGGACTTCCAGCAAACGGATGTTCTTTTATATTCAATGCTTTTAGATCACAAAGTTTACCTATGTTGTCAGTGAAAGTTCCTACGCAATTGATTTTTGTAAATCCCAGGAAATTTGCAGAAAAACTAAAGGTAGGTAACGACATATACAAGAACATGGGCTAAAAGAAAAATTAGAAACAAATGATACTGAAAAATACGGCACAAGAAACGAATAAAGCGATAAGGCCGCCAGTTAGAAACCTATAAATAAATTGGATTACTTCAGTATTGTTTTGTCCCTGTAATTTGTTTTTTTTTTATGAAATGTAGTTGTCTAATAAATAAGTGTTATTGTTTGTTTGATAAAATTTATGTGCTTTGCTCAATGCCATTTTAATCACTCACTCATTTAATTTTTTTTTCCTACTTCCAAAGAGGAGGAAGTACTATATTCGTTGATATTTTCGCCAATTTCGAACCAATTTAAAACATATTTTTATAGTTCGAAAGACTATAGGTACTTCCAAGGTGGTCCCATCTAAATTTTATCGAAAACGGTTAAGCCGTTTTTATAAATCATCAATAGCGTACATGGATTTCGTATTGATTCGTGCAAACTATTCGAATTTTGTACACCGTGCAAGACGGAGTTCCGATTTTTTGAAATTTTTTCGATAAAATATTGTTAGGTATTTGTACGAACTCCCCTTACTGGCACTGAATGCTATAGCTGCGTAGTTTCAAGATTTCATTTTGCTTTACATGTTCTGTGTTGCTCTGAACTTCGGCCTCGTGCCATGGGGTGTAATGGGGAAAATCTCGGAATAATTATTTATACCTAAATACTTTATTATTTTTGTCGTATGGTTAGGGAATGGAACAAACAGACAGATTTCTTATTTTCTGAGAGATTTCTAAAGATTTGTAAAGTCAGAGTACTGTACCAGCCTTTTTTTAATAGTCCACACCAGGACGTAGGCCTACCCATGAAGGGTGATTGGGCTATATCCACCACGCTGGCCCGATGTGGGTTGGTGGATTCACACACGCCATCAAATTTCTTCTACGGACGTATGCAGGTTGCCTCACGATATTTTCCTTCACCGGAAAGCCGGTGGTGTGAAATCCCGTACACAAATTCCAAAGAACTCATTGGTACGGCGTACCAATCTAAAGTCAGAGTGAGTGGATATTATAATCTAAGCCCGCGTACTCCATCTTCGCCCACAACTACAGGCGAGTTATTGGACAAGCGTGAACATATTCGCGATTAAAAACTGTCTTACCATCTGTTAGACGTTAATTTATAGACATAAGCCACCCCTATACATTTGTAATAATACGAGTAGGGAACAGCTTGCATATAGCGGGAATTTCGGTCTTATCTTGTGGTTAAATAAGCTTCTACGCCGTGTTCATAGCTTAGAGTCTCCGTCATAACTTTACGGCATCTACGCCTTCAGTTTTAGGTGTTATGTACCTTGTCAATTACTGTCACTTTAACTTTCTAACTGATACTGCCAAATTTAATGTACCAGTTTCTAGTTATAGTACCTTATTAAAATGCAAATAAGACGAGATGCAAGAAGCAAAATTATTCTATGAGTAGATATATCTAAAGCGTGTGCCCTATAGATTTAAGAATTGAATGTAAATTATTAGTTAAGATGGAATAAAAAAAAATACAGATAGTAAACTTTCTGCAAATAACATGGAAATGAAGATGGTAAAGCATTACATCACTGCAATAATATGGTGCGTCTTCCTACAAAATACAAAAACAGTTATATGGCGTAGATTATTTTAGTAATTAAGTAATTTACCAAATACAAGAAAAGACAGTAGTCTACACCTAAATTAGATTTAATCCAAGAAAAATATTTTCATGTGAAATATAGCCACGACCACAGTTCGCACTTTCAAAAAGTTTTCAGATCTTATGTAGAGCCAAGCTTCTAACTCTACACGCCTTAAGTCTACAAGTCCCTTACTCCACAAACTCTACAGCCTAGGCAATATATGTGACTTGGCCGTTTCGTTGCAACAAGAACTATTTGTTAAGCAAAATTCGTGAACACTTAATAATTGATCTTCACTTTACGCCCATGTGCAGTTAGCGAAACAGTCAAGCCGCATAATTATATTGACTAAGAAGTAGAGTTTGTGAAGTATGGACGTGAGAGTTAGAAGCTTGGCTCTACATAAGATCTGACTACTTTTTGAAAGTGCGAACGGTGGTCATGGCTATATTTCACTTAGAAATGTTTTTGTTGGATTTCACTTCTTTTTGTAGATTATTTATAATAATAAGTACTTTTATCGATTTTCTGATTCCTAGATTCGAAACTTACGGAAGTCTTATGCTAACTTTTATTCCCCAGTTTTATGGGTTTGGGGAGTGATTTGTTTAAAACCCTGAAATACGTATTTTATTATTGATAACAAAGAGCCTTCATATCAATTTCTAATTTGAAAATTAGTGAAAGTCTCATACAAGCTTTAATCCCCCAGTATTAGGGGGTTGGGGGGTAAAAGTTTGAAGTTTTAGATTTTTCCCTTTATAGATGCGTAATAGTCTACCTTGATGCCAAATATCAAGTTTCTAGGTCATCTGGAAGTGGGTTAGATTTTGATCTATAAGTCAGTGATTCAATCAGTCAATGAAACCTCGGTTTTTAAACGTTAATATGTCAATAACTGTTGAAGCAAAATAAACGAAATTTTATATTCTGAGCTAACTAAACAACCTTAATAAATAGGCAAAATTTCATATATTTAGATTAAACCGTTTTCGAGTTACGAATGGGTCAAAAGTGGCTCAAAATGGTTCGTGTAATATTACACACGTCGCGTCGCCAGATTTTTCTTGGTCTTGGCTGGACACGCTTCCGCGTGTCTAGATGACAAAAGTTAGTTTAGAGGCATTTTTTTCAAGAAAAAAACAGCGTAATAAGTTTGTGTGGAAAATTACGAACTGACGAGGACCTTAACACTGTAACGAGGAACATGTACAGGGTTATTTCTATTCAATTAGCATCCTTTTAGGGACTTATTCTGTACATCAAAACTAACAACTTATGTTCTGTGACTTTTGTCAAAATAAATCAGCTGTTCCATACATTTTGTCGCGGGTGAACTATGATTTTCTATGGAAAAACGATTTTTTTATGTTAGTTTTGATGTATTGAATATGCCCCTAAAATAATACTAATTGATTAGAAATAACCCTGTTTAACAGAAAATAATTCAAAAGAAAATGAAAAAAAAAATTCTACGGCTTAAAGACAGCATTAACAATTAAAAACAAATCGATTTTCTGTTCCTTAAAACCTCAATATCAATCTTTGCACAAGAACAGATTTAAAATCGGGACCAATCACGCTGGGTAAACAAAAACATCTTTTCACAGATATTTTACTGCAGTAGATACGTTTTACCGCTTTTCTTTTGGCAAGAAGAAGTAAGGCAAATACCGGAAGTTATCTCAGTCCTACTCCAAATATTGATATGATCACCAATACCTAACTGAAAACAATAATTACGTAACTGATTGCAATATGACATATACCTATACAAGTTATTTAATTTTCATTACCCATTATTATTGAAATTCGATTGAGCAACGTTATCACGTTGGACCCGCGGGACAATTCTGTTAACCGATCTCTTTAATGAAGTGATACGTTCTTGAACCTCTCTCGTTTTTCTGACAGGTCTGACAGCTCAAAAATATCAAAAAAACGAGAGAGGTTCTGGAACGTATCGCCTCAGCAACGAGATCGGTTAACAAAATCGCCCCGCAGGTGAAACTAGATAGGCTATCACATTTCTTCTACTAGAAAAGTCATGCAAATGCTTCTTCGCGATGTTTTCCTTAATTAAAAAGCCAGTTATATGAATATTCCAAAGAAATTAATGGTAAGGAACCGAAATAATTAGTACAACCTTGCTTTTGGCAAGGCAATCAAATTATTACGCCACAATGTACAATGCCTGTAGCAGTTTTTTTTTAATAGTCCACTGCAGTACGTATGCCTACCAATAAAGGGTGATTGGGCCATATCCACGACGCTGGCCCAGTGTGGGTCGTTGAATTCATATACGCCATCGAATTTCTTCTACGGACGTATGCAGGGTGCCTCACGATGTATTCTTTTTTTTTTAATTCAAAACAGGGCTTCATTTGACCACCAATTTGCCTGATGGAAAGCGATGTTGTAGCCAAAGATGGAGTATGTAGACCTATTCACTCTTGTCTTAAAGATATCCAGATTGTATTTGTCAGAAAATAGTGACGGAGGTAAGGCATTCCGACGATTTGCTTCTTGCTTCATAATGCGGAACCCTAGCGTTCCGCATTATGAAAGAAGAAGCGAATCGTTTAGTACAAGCAGGTGGTATGTCGACTTGGTAGGGATGGTATTAAAGAGATTTCCGATTTTTTTGTGGAAAGGAGATGGAGGAATAAGGTCGCAGAGTTCGAGCGCACACGTCAAAATGGAGCCTATAGAAAATCACCAAACACGCTACCTTACGCCTGTGTTCCAGGCTTGTTTCCTTCACCGAAACCGTTTTTTGTACGTCTATAACATATCTACGAGTATTGCAAGTATAACATCATTGGATCTTTTAGCTTAGCTGCGAGATATGTAAGCGTATACCGAGATTTTAATTTATGATGACAAACATTAATTTTCCTCGAGACCGCTACGGTAAGGCGGGCGGAAAAATTAGAAATGGGGTTCACGGATCCTTTTAGAGCATTTTTTTTTATAAGAATTGCAATTTTTCCACTTTGTCTTCGCAGTTGCTTTTAGCATAGAACTTCCATAGCTGGGCATAACCTACCTCTTAAAACTCCAAGAAGATCTTTGAGTTGCGGCTTGCATTTACCGCGATCCTCAATTTTTGACTGACGAACCACCGGAGGTATACAATTCGACGCGTATATATTTTTTTTTATGTATGTTATACACGCATAACTTTTTTCATAGTAGTCCGATTTCAGTAATTCTTTTTTTATTGGAAACAGTATACTTCGAAATTGGTCCCATTTAAATTTTATTGAAATTAGCTGCGCTATTTTTGATAAATCAACAATAATGTGATAAATGTTACATCGATCCGTGCATAATATTTGCGTTCTAGCGATGCGCCCCGGCTTTGAAAAGGTGTATAATACATATAAACATTTCTCTTGAATTACTCTATATACTGACTAACAAATTGCATCAAAATCCGTTGCGTAGTTTTAAAGATATAAGCATACATGGGGACAGACAGCAGAAAGCGACTTTGTTTTATACATGTAATGATTCTGTACACGGGTGAAGTCGGTCATGCTATTTTTTGCAAAAAATAATTATAATGAAGTCACTTTATTTCATTCATTTATCATACATAACACATACATAGATACACATAACTCACTCAACCTTTTTTCATACACAATATAAAGATTCATAAACTTAAAGATGTGGGTACTTAGAAATGTTATCTTAAGGTAGGTATGCATAATAAATATTGGCAATAAACATAATTAACAGTAATGCGAATTAATAAGCTTTGCGAAGCAGCCCCTACTAGGAAAACCCGTGTCGAGGACTACTGCAGCCCGCGTATCCCGCCACATAGCCGAGCAAACGTATGCGAATACAATTAGGTACCTATTTATTCTCCATACACAAAATTTTAAAATATTTACAAGTTATTTGAGTTATCCGTTTACTATGTGTGTGAACGTCATACAAGATCTATGGATGGTGTTAACCTATAGATGAAAATAATTGTAGTAATTTAAAAGTAAGAAACGAAAATAAAATCAAGATACTTGGGAGATACGATACCTACGAATTGAAAGGTTCTAGAGTGGAGACCACGTACTCGCAAGTGCAGCGTAGGACGTCCACCCACACAGTGGACGGATGACCTCATTAAGACCGCAGGATTGCGCTGGATCGATCTTAGAGATCTTTAGGGGAGGCCTATGTCCAGCAGTGAATGTCATATGATTGAAACGACAGCGGCGATGATCCCTCTACTATGTGGGTGGACCTCATACAGATCTATGGATGGTTTTAACCTTAAGATGAAAAGATTGGTGAATAAAAATACTAAATTAAAATCAATGTAGGTATTTGGGAAATACGATACCTACCACTAACCATGTCTAATTCCCATGTTTTACCCACCCCGATTTCTGTTGGAAACTCGGTTCTTGAAGTTGTTGACTCGTACGTCTACCTAGGACAAGTAGTACAGTTAGGTTGGTCCGACTTCAACAAAGAGGCCAATCGCCGAATCCAACTCGGCTGGGCAGCGTTCGGAAAATTGCGTAGTGTCTTCTCGTCCGACATACCTCAGTGCCTCAAGTCGAAAGTTTTCGACCAGTGTGTGTTGCCAGTGATGATTTATGGCACAGAAACGTGGTCTCTCACTATGGGCCTTATTAGTAAGCTCCAAGTAGCCCAACGAGCTATGGAGAGGGCTATGCTCGGAGTCTCTCTGCGTGATCGAATCAGAAATGAGGAGATCCGTAGAAGAACCAAAGTTACCGACATAGCCCAACGGATTAGCAAGTTGAAATGGCAATGGGCAGGGCACATAGCGCGGAGGACTGATGACCGGTGGAGTCGAAAAGTTCTCGAGTGGAGATCACGTACCGGCAAGCGTAGCGTAGGACGTCCACCCACAAGGTGGACAGATGACCTCATTAAGGCCGCAGGATCGCGCTGGATGCAAGCCGCTATCAACCGGTCTTATTGGAGATCCATAGGGGAGGCCTATGTCCAGCAGTGGACGTCTTTTGGCTGATGGATGGATAGATGGAAACCTACCACAGGCATTGGATCAGGGTCGTTTTGCGTACGCGTACGTGCTCACTCTAGTGGCGCCAGTAACTAGCGCGAGCAGGAGAAAAAGCGAAGCCGACCGCCAGAACGCGTACGTAATTAGCTGTCAGAGGCAGCTCTCTGCAAAACTCTAACACTAAGGCTTACCATCTTTCATAAAACTTTCGTTGTGTCATCCATCCATCCATCCATCCATCATCAACAATAGGGATGTTTACTGGGTATGAAAATCATTATTATAATTAGTCCGTCAGTTAGATTATTGAAAAATATTGGACACGTATTTTTTCTTTTGTTAATCAAACAATTAGTGACAAAGATAAACCTTGTCAAAGTTTGAGAGTGGGGGCTCGTGACGGCACTAGCCGGTACATTTCATAGCGGCTAGTGACGTCACGTGGAACTTTAACAGGCTATATCTTCATCAATTTGGGTTAAATTGACAAAAGAAAAAATACGTGTCTAATATTTTTTGACAGTCTATTTGACGGACTAATATATTTTTTTAGTAAACATCCCTATTATAATATTATTATTTACTATATAAGACGTTTTTGATATTGAATTTGGTTCAAATCCACTAAAGACACGTAAGTGATACCTAGTGTCATGATTTTTAATCGTTGCATAAAATTTTAATCTGGGTTTTTAAATATATATGTCTAATGATATTTTCTAGTACTTAAGGATAACATTTTTCTAGTTTATGATTAGCCGATTTAACAACCAGCTGCATTTTAACCAATGAGAACTGCTTCCGGCGTAGTTTTAAAACAGCCAATCAGGAAACGAGAAAAGAAACTGAAGAGATGTAAAAATATTAATCATTACGTGAGATCATTCTCGATTTGCGCCTCGAGGCGAAAGCACATATTCAGTCAATCCAAGTTGGGATAATTGTTTAAGAAACTAATGTAAAATAGTTTATGGTGACCAAATACATATCATAATGGACTTATTAGTTTGTTTTATAATACTAGTTTAAAAAGATTCAGGAACACGAGAATACTGGTGGTTGTTCTTTGGATCAACGATTTTGTATTTCCATTCAGCGTGGCAATGCTTCCAGCTACCAGTGGACTTTAGCATTTGGATTATCTTTAGACCTTCAAGGGTCTGTAGATAATCCTGTTGCTTTTTTGTAATAGTAGTTTATGTAGCTTATGTACATATTATATAGGTATTATATTTTGTCGTAGTTAATAACAAACAGAAGTCATACAACTTTAATGGATAATTGGACACCTTGTAAAATTTATAAGCTGTTAAATGTTTTCATAATCCAAAAAAGGTATTTTTAAAAACTATAACTTGTAGTAATATTGAATTTATGAGCTGAACTAGGGCTAACTTTATTTTAATTTTTTAAAGTTGTTAATCTTTCGAAATCCTAACTTTTTTAACGAAACCTATTTAAGTTTACGGAGTTTAAGACGATATTACGGGGCTTGTTATTATTATAGGGAGATGGTTTAAGTTATAAGAATTCATGCCTTTTACAATTCCGGCGCAGATGGAATTGTCCACGTAACGGTACTTACTGACTTATAATTGTCTTTATTTATCGTAACATTGATTTTTTTTTGATCCACATAGTGATATGATCCAAAGTGTTTAGTTACGATAGAGCTTGTATAAAATTCATATTGACCCGAAAAAACACATATATACAGGGTTATTTATAATCATTAAAATTAAAAACTAACTACTTTTATTCTACGACTTTCGTCAAAACTGAAAAAAAATCAGCTGTTCCATACATTTTGTCGCGGGTGAACTATATTTTTCTACGGAATAACAAAATTTTTTTTTGAGTTTTGACAAAAGTCGTAGAACAAAAATTTTTAGTTTTTATGTACAGAATAAGCCCCTAGAAAGGTGCTAATCGATTAGAAATAACCCTGTATACCAGGTTACAGTTGGGTTAGCTGTCGGGGTAGCAGAAGTGTGCGCGAGCGTTCCCGCAATATTGACGCAGTGCGCAGAGACACCCTAGGGCTTTTAGTAGGCACACTGCCTCAGATGGGATTCCCACGAAACCACTCTGCCTCCTCCGCGGTGGGGTGGTATCCATTAAAGATTTTCCTTGTAAAAAAAGCTACCTACCTACATTAGTGTGTTTTAAAAAATGAAGCTGAATGAAGATAAGATTGCCCGAAAGCGTTCCGCACGCGGTCGTCGCAGTTTCACGCCACACCAGGTCCTTCACATACTTCGCCGACAACGAGGAAGACGCCATCAGCCGCTGTGCGGCGTGCGACGACTGCGTCACCTAAGGTCATCGTAGACTATAATTTAAAGATGGCCATTAGAGAGCGAGACGCGGCGGTGGTGGAGGCCTTGAGAGGTATAAGTAGTGTTTTTTTTTTAAATCGTAATTTTAGAAATTTAATTAGGTTAGATTTATTTTAGTGTAGAGTCCTCTAGTAAAGCCTTAGTTTTAGAAATATTGTTGAAATCATTAAAAAAGTAATGTATAATCTTAAAGAGCACAGGCCCCGGTGTCTGTGGAGTGTAACAACACAATAAAAAAAATGAAGCGTGGCTAAATGGTACTGTTTAATTTTGTTGTAAGTATTTAAATTTTCCCAATTGCACTATATTGGATCTCTTCTTTTCATAGTGCGTTCTTTATCTCCCGTAATATACAGGGTTTCTTTGTAATCAATTAGCCTTATTTTTAGGACCTTATTCTGTACATCAATAATAACAACTTTTGTTCTGCGACTTTTGTTAAATGTCAACAAAAAATATTGTTGTTCCATAGAGAAATATCGATTACCGTCGACAAAATGTATGGAACAGCTGTTTTTTTTTTAGTTTTGACAAAAGTCTCAGTTGTTAGTTTTGATGTACAGAATAAGCTCCTAAAAGGATGCTAACTGATTATTTATCATTAACCCAAATAAAATTAAATTAAATTCAACCTAATTAAAGCTTGTGCACACTACTTTTTAGTTTAGAATTTTTAGTTTATACCACGCGACATCTCCACAGAACAATAATAAAGCAGAATAGCCAAACACGCAAAGGACGCGTCACCGCAAGGAAAGCCACTCTCCTAATACAGGCCTACGACGTAGTCTCTAAAAATAGTTGTCTAAAAATCTCCGTAATACGTAGAACATTTAACAAGAATTTAAAAAATATGAAACACATAATTTAATTACAACCTCTACCATAATTTGCGTTTTCTTAGATAAGTGTAGTTCTTCAGGCATTTTTGTTTAAGAACCGATTTACGAGTACATAAAATCCCTAGATTATGCCTATTAATATAATTTTTAATAAAATGGACAGTCTGTAAGACTATAGTGACTTTGTTTTATAGTATACTTTCTTTTATGCTTTGTACCATACCACATCTCCACAGAACAATAATAAAGTAGAATGGCCAAACACGCAAAGGGCGCGACACTACAAGGAAAGCCACTCTCCTAATACAGGCCTACGTAGTCTCTACAATGATTACTAGGCGGTTAATGTCTCCTTGGATTAACGCGTTTTACCTACTCTGCTGTCTTTGTTTTTGATTTAGGTTAAAAATGCTATAACATGGAACGCTTCAAGAAAAATGTGAACAGAATCCTCACCTTGTAGAGTATTTTCCATGATAAAAGACGAGTACTTGTCCCGATGTTTTGATTTCAAAAATGTCTCGTAAAACATCATTCATTATCAGTACTATAACTTAAAAGTAAGTAGGTAAATAAAAAGCATTGTTCCAAATAAAATTAGTCGATGTAAAATACCTACACATTGAATGGCAATGCTGATGCGTTGAGCCAAATAAACACCAGCATTTTGGTCACGCGTCGCGTCAACCAGACGTTCAGATTTGGTGTTTATTTGGCTCAACGCATAAGCATTGTCATTCAGCGTGGCAATGCTGCCAGCATGCTAAGCACGCTGCCAACTGGCACTGGGCTTGAACATTTGGATTATCTTTAGACCTTCAAGGATGGATGAAGGGTTTTTATTTTAGTAGTAGTATAGGTAGTTTTACCACATAAAAGTAGTGTATTTTATTGTAGTTAATAAATACACTTTTGCCCTATTTAAAAAAGCCTACACATCTATATAATAATAATAATATAATAATAAAAGCCTTTATTTCGGATCCTACAAACATTTTGGACTTAAATACACTAACTAATCGGTATCCGTGTGCTTCGGCTGAGCATAGGCCTCTTCCAACTTCTTCCACTCTTTTCTGTCTAGTATATGTCTATTCTTGGCCAAAGTTTACCGGCAATAGCTTTGAGATCGTCACTCCATCTTTTAAATTGACCTCCTCGTTTTCTATTGAACTCTTTCGGAACACATAACACATCTATATACAAAGTAGTTAAAAAGTACTAAATATATAATTGGATTTAAAAAAATAAATTGTCTATGGTACACAGCAAGTCATATCATCAAGAAACACTTACATATTTTATATTCAAGATCATTTCCTCAGAAAGCAGGCAAAATGGTATAATTCAAATTCTGGCCCTAAGATCTAGAATATTAGACAGAGGAAGTGCACACTTATCTAGCCACATTTCCTAAAGAAGCCACGACTTGTCATTCCCGGAGCGTGGTCTCGTAAAAATGCTAAATTGCACGTCCCGCCGACAAAAAGAGAATAAACGTCTTTGCTCGCATGTCGCACGGGCGTCTAGTTTTTTAACTTCTTGTTCATGTTTTCTAACAAAGTTAATGGTTACTATACAGTTTAGTTACCAACCAACTCCAAAATCATTAACGTCGACTTTAATTTAGGTTCAAGGTATATCACTATGTTGGCGTCGGAATTTTTTGATTAGAGAGGTATTTCTCTCAAAAAGGGGGAATTGGTAGATAAAAATATACCTGCCAATTTCGATTATATTTGGCAAGATTGTATATTTTAATCCTAGCTAGATTTCCAGGTAAGAATTAAATTCTTACCTGGAAATCTAGCTAGGATTAAAATATACAATCTTGCCAAATATTATCGAAATTGGCAGGAATCGGACACGAGCAAATCGAGATATATGCTTAAAAAGATTCAGTTAAACAGATGCAAAGTTTACTTTTCGGAGAACTTCTAGTAATATACATATAATTTTAACTGAATAATTATTTTGTTTTATTCATCTTAAAGCGGAATAATCATTTTATACTCTATAAAATGTAACTTGATCTCTGCGACAGTGACATTGACATAGAAGATTGACATTTTTACAGTTGAGATAGTGGTGGAAAAAATCGATTTTCAAACAATGTTGTAATGAAATCGAATGAGTAGTTGAAGGTGACAAATTGGATTTTATTTACTTACTATTATTTAAGATCAAGTATGTACACATGTAAATAATGTTATGATATTAATTAAATACTCATAATAATGTAACCATAGTATTTATCGACGTTTTCACTTTTATCGATGCTAATGTAACATATAATTGGGTTAATTTAATTACACATGTAAAAAATGTTATGATTTTAAAACATACAACTTAAAATATCGTTCGTATAAACTATCGATATTTTAAATAAAGCTCTATCTAAAACTCTGTGGTCACGATCATTCATCGCCCATCACTAATCGGTATGCCCATAAAGTATGACATTGACAAGTACTGTCTGTAATATCAAGAAATTCAGGACTTCATAGGCGAGATTTTTCTGACAGCTGTCGCAGAGATCAAGTTAAATTTTATAGAGTATAGTAAAGCCTTAAAAAACAAAAAACTGTATGATAAAATTACTTTAACGTAGGTTTATTCTTAGCTGACTAATTTGTTATGAACAGTTTTGAAAAATCCTAAAATATTTATAAAAAATATTTATAATGTTTTTTTTTTAAAGAACAAAATATAATTTTATTTTCGTCACATATTTCGACCTTAGTAGGCACATATCAAGCAAATTTTATTTGTTGTCACCTTAAGCCTAACACAAAACATCAACAATGACCCTAAAATAACAAGTTAAGCAAAACACATTTTAATTAAACCACCTTATATTAAAACGCCATATATCAAAGTATACGGCAACAAAAGAGAGTGCCCAATTATGGCGTTCCAAATACCGTATTCAATAACATTTATCCGCTTTACCGTATATATACCGGTCATAGCGTATATACCGGTTATGCCAGCGTTTCTTAACCTTTTTTCAATTTTATTTTATACGATTTTAGTGACGGGGCGAGCGGATGATGTTAAGCGTTACAGATGCATATGACAGATTTATGCATCACTTAAAATTATACCACTGAAGTACCCTGTGCGGCACATTACTTTGCGAACCTCCTTGGAAACTAGTCAGTAGTAAAAAAAAAATTGATATCAAGAATATTTTTTTTTTAGTTTGTACTAGCATTTTTAGTAGTCTACTGCAAGACGTAGGCCTGACACGAAGGGTGATTGGGTCATATCCACCACGCGGGCCCAGTGCGAGTTAGTGGATTTACATACGCCGTCGAATTTTTTCTACGGACGTATGCAGGTTGCCTCAAGATGTTTTCCTTCACCGAAAAGCCTGTGGTGTGAAATTCTTTACATAAATTCCAAAGAACTCATTGGTACGGGACCGGGGATTCGAACCCACGACCTCACGATTGTAAGGCGGGTGTCACTACCTCTTGACCACCACGGCTTTTTAGTTTAAACGAAAAATTACGAAATTATTAAAATTATCACTAATTGAACTATTTAATATGAATATTTCATCATTTTTTGGTAATAAAAGAAGTCAAACCAAAAACTAGAAGCTCAAAAGAAGGTGTTTGCCAGCAGGAGAATATAGAACCTGTATGAGGCGAAAAAATATAAAAATAAAATTCATTTATTTCAGGCATAAGCATAAAAATAAATTCCACAGAACAATACATCAAAACTAGCAATAATATATAATACATGCAAATCGATATCATTTAAATAATTCAGCAAAATAAATTTTAGCAAAGCAAGGCGTAATATTATAGCTGTTTCATTCATTTTATCGAACTATTTATACAGGAAAGATTTTTTTTAATTTCAAGGTTAGTCTCATAGTAATTATAATTAGCACAATGCTATCATATAATTTGATCGTCATGTAGAGAAACGCATAATAACTATATTATATACTTGCGCACCTTCAAGGATCCGTGGTTGAGAAACCCTGGGCTATATGGATAAGGCAATTATCATGCCGATTTATTATACGGGCCCATTTAAAAGGATCGGGCCTGCGATTGTAAATTTAATCTTGGCATTGGTATTTGTTTTTATTCTTTTGTTGGTGGATTTTGGGGGTTGGATTTTTTGGTGATGATCGACGCTGTTTTGTATAGGTGGACTAAATCGTTACCTAATATTTTAGGATATTAAACATAGTCAAAAATATTTAACCTATAGTTCTTTGGACAGTAGACTTCGCGAAACGTCTCTTTATGGTGACGCATTGATAAACTATTGTTTCAAAAATCGATACCGCGCCTCTTCACTCAGACAAATTTTACGCGGTCGCGCTCGACAGGATCGCGCCAGAGCGGCGGGCGGCAGTGAATTTAATATAGATAAAATGCAATACCTATATATCTGAGGCTCCAAATATTTATAAATTGTATCAAGTCTCAATATTTAAAACTAACTAGATATTAGATACCCACTACTGCTATTAGAAGTATAGTGTAGTAGTGAATACTTGAAAAGTGTACATAAAGGTTAGATAAACTCACGTATTTAGATAACACCCTATATACCAAAATTATATTAAACCTGTGACTCGTAGTATAAGAGCCCTAGTAATTAAGGTTATATAAGTTTTTAAGATACAAATATTCTTGCCAAGATTCTGTCTCCGATATCATTGAATTTCTGTCTGGTTACACTGTCTGTTACCATTAGTATAAAATTATGCCACACCCTATCACACAGGGTATACATGTATAGAATTAGAATAAGTTGTATGTACATGTGTTTCGTATTAATAAATATCACAAATAACACATTAAAAAAATAAAATCTCAATCTGTAAAATAGAAAAGTGATTTGGCTATTTTATTTGTAAAAAAATAATGGGGTGTTGTCGCTGATAATTCTGAACATTCGAATTATACTTTGTTTGGTGAGAAATAATTCGTAACTTTTTTTTTTAATAAAGGTTACTTTTCAAAATTTTGTCCAGTTCATAAAGCTTTCAAGATTTTTCCTTATCTATGATATTTTTTTAATTTGTATCAATATTATTCGTTCTTTCACATCGCGCATTCAAAAGTACCCGTTTTCGTGTTTTTTGGCCCAATGTTTCATTTTAACGGAACCTTTATAAGTCTATAATTTCGACACACTTTTGACCGATTTGATTCATAATTTACTTGCAATTTTTGTCAAATATTATCGAAATCGGCTGATAAATAGCGCATTTCGTCCCGTTTCGGAGAATTCCTCCCCTCCCCCAATCGTGTTTGTATACTTTCTACTTATTATGAATATAATTTCAGTACCTACTCAATTATATGACACGTTTAACTGCCTCGGTGGTTAAGTGGTTAGTGACCCTAACTTCTGGAGCAAAGAGGCGTGGGATCGATCCCCACCCAGGGCAAATATTTATGTGATGAACATAAGTGGTGTTATTTAGTTACTATCTATATAACTACGGTCACCGCTTATTAAGGCTCCGACACCGGTAGACAAACACATTGTATAAGTATGTATTTAAAAATAAGTATATGTAGTATATCAGTCTCTGGCAGCCATATCACAAGCTTTGCTTAGTTTGGGGTCAGAGGCCGTGTATAAGATGTCCCAAAATATTTATTTATTTATATTTATTATTTAATTTTCTACATAAAATGGAAAATGACTGCAATGTAATTGGAGAGCTGCTCAATTTCCGTGTCACCTCACAAAATGTTCCCACAAAGGCACTCAAAAATAAAAACAAACACCATCAAAGCCTAACATTTTCAAAACGTTTAATATCATTTAATTTCTTTCAATCATTAACATCAAAGGTGACATTAGATACTTTGATACCGAAGCTGATTTCCATCAAGCGGATCCATAAAAATAGGGAACAGGAAACAAGACGTCATTAGAACGATCACAGGCTAAAATACCGTTAAATTGATAAAAAATACCGTTTACCGTTTTCCTGTAGGTACCTGCCCTAACCGTTGCCGTAGTGTGATCAGAGTTACAGTAGGTAAACATATTTAGGTAGGTATTTACGCACTGTTAAAAATATGACCATGCTATTACAAAATAAATATGACCGTATCCTTTGTTGGGTTTTGGGCAAAAATTGCATCTTTAAATAATGTGCGGTTTTTGAACGGACACGATAGTTCGAGGGTGGTAGTCAACCACAGACTTTTAAAAAGTAGATGCAACAGGAAACGAGCTGTGGTTGGCTATTGCAGAGGAAGTCGTAAAAATTATAAATAAATTTACGAAGGATCATGGTCTGGGACTGACACGAGGTTTTGAGGACCATTCTGGTCGAGCCGTCGGAGCGAAGAACAAGTCTAGATTTAAGCTTAAGGAACAATGTGTTGGAAGAAATAAATCTACAAAGAGTTGTTAATATAATGGTGTTTCTACTGTATCGTGTCCTCGGTTGTCCTCACACCTTGGAACGCGTAATGGAAAATAAGTTGTCTAGTGTTTGACGAGACATGCGTATGATAGGCTTCCGTAGATGGTGACGATATATAAATAAATAGATATCAGGGGACATATTACACACGCTCTCTGGCCCCAAACTAAGCAAAGCTTGTGATATGGCTGCCAGAGACTGATATACTACATATACATATTTTAAATACATACTTATACAATGTGTTTGTCTACCGGTGTCGGAGCCTTAATAAGCGGTGACCGTACCGTACCGTACCAGCCTTTTTTTAATAGTCCACTGCAGGACGTAGGCCTACCCACGAAGGGTGTTTGGACCATATCCACCACGCTGGCCCAGTGCGGGTTGGTGGAAGCGGTGACGTATATGGCAAATTGGTGTTCTGTCGGTAGTTCCATTGATGGTACTACTGATGTATTTATACTTCGCTAGTACCATCATAGTAGTAAGTAGTAAGAGTAGTAAGAGAGTGACAAGTTGGTACCCCAGGGAAGGAAAAAGAAAGCGGGGTAGACCACAGAAACGATGGGACGATGACATCAAAGAAGTAGCAGGAGTGACGTGGAACCGAGTGGCTCAGGAAAGATTTGAATAGAAAAGTTTGGAGGAGGCCTTTGCCGATTGGCAAACAGATCTACAGAAAACAAGCAAACAGCAACTATTAGATTAAAATTTTATTATTACAGTATGTTTATTTTATGTTTATATTGTAATACCCATATACTATTAATATTGTAACTAGTAAGTAGATCTGAATAAAAGGCTATTTTATTTATTTAGTACCATCATGGTAGCGACGTAGAATTTATATCCTCTACGTCGCTAGTACCATTGATCAGTAACACTGATTTTTGAATAACTTTTACTGTGGGATCAACTCTAAAAACGCAAAAAAAATAACAGCTATTCCATAACTTCTGTCGAAAGTCTTATAAAAATTGTATGGATCAGCAGTTGTTTTTTAATGTTTTCAGACTTAGTCCCATAGTAAAAGTTGTCCGAAATTTGTCATAGATGTCACCGCTTAAGGCTCCGACACCGGTAGACAAACACATTGTATAGATAGTACCTAAATAACACCCAGACACAGAGCAAACACCTATGTTCATCACATAAAATGCTTGCCCTGGGTAGGGATCAAACCCACGCCTCTTTGATCCAGAAGTCAGGGTCACTAACCACTGAGCCACCGAGGCAGTCAATTCAAGGCAGACAGTCAACGATAATAAAGATTAAAACCGATTTTTATGATGTCATTAGTTGGTTGACTACTAGAAAAACGTAAATGAGTGTAAAATATGTTTCTGAAGTCAATGACCACTGAGATATGTGCAAGTTTAAGAATTTCAATTTTCCTTTATAACTTAAAAACATAAAACCCTACAGTATTAAAAATATTATTCAGTGAAAATTTTTAACACAACCTATAATAAACTAAGGTTCAGTTATGTAAATACTTGTAAATGTAATAAATTATCCCTGATCTTTCCTAGGTTTTCCTGAATATACGAAAGGAAACAGACTTTAATTTTTCCTTTATGTACATTAAATGGAATGGAAACAGCGATGGAGGTTGCTGCTTATTTAACTTTTTTCTTCGTTGTTGTTCTGTTCTTTTTTGCATCTAAATGAAGTCTTTATACCACCATAGTTAGTCATCTTGATTCGCTACACTGCGCCTAAACACTCGATTTATCGCATTATTTTCGATTTCCATAATCTGGCCTTTTAAAATTTCGAGAGCGGAAAGAAAACTGATTTCCGCATTTAATAATACGGAAAAATTGTTTTTTGAGTTCGATGGGTTTTCGTTCATTTTCACTTGGCTATTGAAATATGGTTCTTTGAAGTTCCATGGTTATTGGACAAGTTTGAGAAACGTTGGTTTTGAGGTCGAAATTTAATTTTGGTTGATTTGGTAGGGTGAGTGGAGTTTTGAAAACTTTATTTATTGCCGTGTCGTATTTTTTTCTAATTATATTGTTCCACGTGGTACTCGATACTCTATCAAGTTAACGATAGTACTTTGACATTTTTTTTAATAATTCTATCTCCTGAATTTTATAAAGTTGTAACTTTGAATGCAGCAATTAAACTAGCGCTTTAGTTTCCGTCATTTTGACCGACGAAGCGGAGGAGGTACTCAATTCGAAACGTACATATACAGCCTTGGCCAAAAGTATTAGGCACCCTGTGTTTTCACTCTTCTATCTTCTAAAATCATTTCACTTCTTTTTGGATTTTTTAATGAGGTGTGAATTTAATCACATGAACAGAAATGAAAGCTTGTTTACTTGTTAGAGTCCAGAACACAAGTCACCAAACATTGACTGATAAGACCGAAAGAAAACCGAATCCTTTGTTTTCGGTCACCAGGTTTTTTATGACCTTAACAAAGAGCCGCTTGATATTCTAAAAAGTTATTTATGACCCCGGTAAGTCATTTAAGATAAGCACTCAGTTATTGGTTAAGTAGTAGATAAACATGCATTTTGATTTTTTAAAGGTGCCTAATACTTTTGGCCAAGGCTGTAATATTTTTATGTATAACCACGTATAACCTTTTACATAGTGGTCCGATTTCAATAATTCTTTTTTTATAAGAACGAAGTAGTTAATAACATTGTTCCCAGTGGTCCCATTTAAATTTTTTACGAAAAATAATTATCACATTGTCGGCTTAGAGTGTAAACCTGCTAACTCCATATTAGGTAAATTTTCAGGAGAGACAAAAAACATTCCTAAAAAAATATGAATATAATTTATGAAAAGACTTTTATATTTTCAAACTTGTATTTGTATACCATACAAATTGAAATAAAAAAAAGATAATTTACTTCAGCATTTATTTAATTAACACCACTTTTGTGACTTAGCAGGTTTTGGTAATCAAATATTTATTTTAAAAAACAACTTAACAGGTTTTCATAAACCAAAACAAAATTTATAAAAGTATTGATAGCATTCATAAAACAAAAACAAAAGAAAATCTCTAAAAATTAACAAAAATTAGGTTCTGTCTTTATGTCCTTAATTTAAAAACATAATTTTCTTTCAAGATCAAACAAACTTATATGGTTTTATACTAAAATTAAAGTTTTGAAACTTTCAGTTACAATCTTAAAATTATAATTATTAGGTACTTTTAAACAAAACAAACTCTCAAAATGAACAAAAAGTAGATTCTGTCCTTATAAAATCTAGAAACATATTTTTTATTTTCTTTTTTTCGTAAACTAAATAAAACCTTTATTCTTATAATTAAGCAAATATTACTCAGTCTCAATGTTCAAATCAGTCTCAACTTTAGTTTTCTACTCATGGGGTAAATTGTCGTAATAATTACGGTAGTCTGCAGGTAAGGTATCTTTCAGATATTGCAGATCGTCAAATTTTCTTTTCGTTATTTTCCTCCTAGTAAGGTGCTGATTTCGGAGAGAATCAAAAGGCAATGCAGTAACTGCCGGTGATTTTCTTTGCGGTAGTACAGTCCAATCTTCTGTGAATCTTAATTTGAAGAATATATTACCATCTGGAGTATACCGAAGAGCTTTCATGTCAGTTACTTTGGGGTCACCTTTACCGCGTCCAGGACGAATGCTTTTAAAAAACCCAACGTCATTAAAGCTTTTGAAAAAACTATGGTTTAAGTAAGTTACGTCGTAAGGTCTGGGGTGTTTTCTTGCTGATTTGCAAATGGTGATGTACTCTGCGGGCACATTGATGTTCTTGTTTTTAAGAGCCCGTTCAACAGAAGAATGAATACTGTCAGCTTCCATCTGCGTATGCCCAACTTCTAGAAATTTTTGTTCATCATCATATGATGTTGTTGTTCATAGCCGTGCATAGTAATGCATTAGACATCACACAGTTTCTGTTTTGATAGGTACAACCGTCGCTATAAAAAATTATTTTATTTGGTTTTTGGTCGCCAACCGGCACGATGGCGCATCCCTGGGATTTTTCGACAGATGGCGGGGCAGCCTTTCATGAGTGGCTAGCTCACTACTTGGGCCCCCTACTATCTGCGGTCGGCCAGCGACAAACCGTGCCTCGGATCCCGCTGCCCTCCACGGCTGGCCGTCCGATGCGGTAATCGATGTGTGCACCGTATTCATCCACCAGACGACGCTACTGTTCCGACCCAACTTCCCGATTGACGTCACCAGACTTCGCGCCGGAACACGATCCCAAGAGAGACGCTTGGCGGCGCGGCTTAGTCTGATGGGTGGTCTCTCGCCACGGCTAAAGCCTACCACCAGAATGGTTGTTGCCTGGTTAGCACCACCCAGGACCACGTGTGGGGGATAAAATAAATGGGTTCCTACCCACGGACGAAGGCAACTCGGTCCCGGTTGGTACATATATACCTACTATAAAATGTTTGAGTGTAATAATATTGGTAGAAATGTTTAATAATCATTTAATTAGCTAATAGCTACACTATCGCATTAGGTGATAGAACCTGTCAAGATAGTTGTATTGTGGAAAATAATAAATAAATAAATAATAAATAAATTATATTTCGCAAAAAATGGCATGACCGACCTAACCGTGTACAGAATTCGCGAATATTTCGCACGGATCGATCTAGTATTTTTCACATTATTGTTGATTTATCAAAAATGGCTCAGCCGATTTTGATAAAATTTAAATGGGACCAATTTCAAAGTATACTATGTCCAATAAAATTATCAAAATCGGACCACTGTGTAAAAAGTTATGCGCGGCTACACGTAAAAAAAAAATTACGCGTCGAATTGAGCTCCTGACCTCGACCGTTTCGTCAGTCAAAACTTTGCTTATAACTAAACTAAACATCGCTAATTAAATACAGTTTAAATCAAAATATCGACTTAGCAACCGACTTGAAATGGAACCTGACAACGCCACTATTCATTTTCACTGTGAATTATACTACAGTTGTCACAGTACGGAACTGAATAACGAAACGTACTCGGTCACAGTATAAATCACAGTTACTACTCGCACCTCTGAACACTGACGTTCGTGAAATTAAATCTCAATAGTGAAAGCAATTTCGCTGTTGTAAGGCTTTGGTCACACTTAACCACTTCATTCGGGGAAAATTCAAATTATTTCCGTTTTGTCGCCATTTACAGATAAACTAATCGTATATTCACGGAAACTCGTGTTCCGCTATAAATAATTTAAATAAATATTAGGGAACATCTTACACACGGTCTCTAACCCCAAACTAAGTAAAACTTGTCATATGGCTGCTAGAGACTGATATTACACTACATACAGTGTTACAGGGTAAGTCGACCTATTCCCGTTAAGGGTGTGTAGTATACTTTGTTTCTGACTAATTTGACTACGAAATACACTATCCTAAATTAAAATAAAAAAAACATATTTGAAATTAGTATTTATAAAATTCCCAATTTTCGTTTATCTGCTCAGATATTTTGAAACGTGTAAGTCGTATTATTATTTTTATTTGATATTTACATGTAAAATAATGTTTTTAAACCTCACTGCCCAATATTGTCCGTAAAATTAACCTTTAATAAAAAGTATTCAAATTCAAATATCTCGAAAACTGTGAGATTTAGGATATGGTGTTTCATAGTCAAATCAGTCAGAAACGTAGTAAACTACACACGCTTAACAGGAATAGGTCAACTTAGCCTGTAACCCTGTATACATATTTTAAATACATACTTATATAGATAGTACCTAAATAGCACCCAAAGGGCAAACACCTACGTTCACCGCATAAAAGCTTGCCCTGATTGGGGATCGAACACACGCCTCTTTGATCCAGGATTCAGGGTCACTATCCACTGACCCATCGAGGCAATCAATGGATATATAGTAGACATTCACCGATAAACCAATACAGTCTATATATTTAGGTACAAAAGTGCATCAATCTAAAAAACTAGTTTGAATATCAGGTTGGTGCGCAAGTGTAGCTTAACAAATACAAGGCTGTATCACATAACATGTTGTGTATACTCTTTCACGATTTGAAAATATTATTCTTATACACTACGGGACTAATCGCGCAATAAAATCACGTACTAAAATCAGACTGAGAACAGTAGCAGATATAACATTAATACATAACTCTATGAGTGCATTATAAGATATTGCATCTGTGTATGGGGTAGTGCCGATAAGTCACACCTTAAAACAGCTGAGCGTGCACAGCGCTGTGTTCTCAAGGTGATGATGTTCTTACCCTATACCTAGACATCCCACCACAAAAGTCTACGAAAAAGCAAAAGTGCTTACATTTCGAGAGCCGTTTAACTTTCAACTTTCAATTTTATTGTCTATAATGTGTAACTGGTGTATTTTTAATAAATTGTGTACCTATAGGAGAGTCCATGGGCTACTGAAATACAGTTTCTAACTAGTTTAGGAGCCTTTGGGTCAATTATTCAGAAAATATATATAATATTAATTTATAATATATATTATTTTTATTTATGTATGCACAAATACTTTTTTTTTTATTTTATTTAAGATGATTTGTATCACATAGGTACAAAACGTAATTTTAACCGACTTCAAAAAAGAGAGAGAGAGCAACTGAGTATTCGCCTATATTTTTTTTAAGTATGTTCCACGATTGCACCTTCCATTATTTATGAACCGATTTTGATGATTCATTTTTTTTTTGGTAGATCATAATTCAGAAATGGTCCCATTTAAATTTTACTGAAATCGGCTCAGTAGTTTATGACAAATCAACACTACTCTATATAATTATTTTTTGCAAAGAATAGCATGACCGACTTCACCCGTGTACAGAATCATTACATATATAAAACCAAGTCGCTTACTGCTGTCTGTCCCCATGTATGCTTATATGTTTAAAACTACGCAACGGATTTTGATGCAACTTGTTTGATATATAATTCAAGAGAAATGTTTATTATGTATAATACACCTATGCAAAGCCGGGGCGCATCGCTAGAAAGCAAATATTATGCACGGATCTATGTAGCTTTTTATCACATTATTGTTGATTTATCAAAAATGACTCAGCCGAATTCGATAAAATTTAAATGGGACCAATTTCAAAGTATACTCTTTCCAATAAAAAAAGAGTTATTTATATCGGACTACTACAAAAAAAGTTATGCGTGGTTATACATAAAAAATATAAGTATAATATACGCGTCGAATTGTATTAATACCTCCTCCGGTGGTTCGTCGGTCAAAAATAGTATACATCAATTCGCGCCAACTATTCGAATTTCGTAAGTAAATTGCAACGATCTAATCGTTGCAATTTACTTAAAGTTGGTTTTAAAGTTGGTTGTGCCATTTTTGGCGAAAAATTGTAAATAGGCTTTTCTGCTAAAGTAAGTAAGCTAATGTGTAAGCTAATGTATTGTGACGTGGTCTTAATTGTTGGTGCATTATTAACGCGTTGCTGGCTCGTGCCGGTTAATGCACTCAGCCAAAAAGAATTTTTAGTGATGTTGCAATTCCATTCGTTATTATAATATTTCAGTACAAATTATTGTTTCATAATTAAATAAGCAATTTCGGCATCTCGTTAATTGCATACAAATAACGTTCATGAATAAAGATAATGCGAATAATTATTAATATTTTTGTTATTCATTGCGCAATATTATATTTTGGTTTATAATATTCATATCCACTGTTCAAAAATACGTTGTTATTTAATGTATGAGAAGAAACATAGTTATGAACAAGTTAAATTTTGGCATTTTTTTGTGTAACTATAAGTCACTGTTTTAGGGTGCGGATAGATAAAGTAATGATTAAATTTATTACTTAATTCATTTATTACTTTGTTATAAATAGGTAACAAGTTATACCTATACCATAGTACACCTATACGTTTTAAGTTTACATGGTACTTATTCTGTACATCAAAACTAACAACTTTTGTTCTGCAACTTTTGTCAAAAGCCCCTAAAATGATGCTAAATGATTACCAATAACCCTGTATAACATGTTATGTCATATACCTAATCTGTAAGCACCTTTAGATTATTTTAAGAAAATTTGACCAACTTTTACCATAAATAGTTAATTTACTTTAAAGATATAAAAATTGTCAACGACTTCTAAATCGCATCGTATTGTTCTCTTTATTTTTTTCTTGATTGATCTATTTTCTATACCTAATAAGCTTATAAACAATCTATGCTTATATTTTTGAAAAAATCAGTACTATTAGAAATAATTTCACCACACCCTAGGAAAATGATAAATCTCCCGTCACAAAATGGCGACTCTATTCCGTAGAACAATGACGCTCGAGAGGCGAGGAGAGCCCTCGAGACGGCGGCGAGACCGTGAACAATCTGCCCACTGTACACTTCATTCCAACTTACAAGATTATATTATGGCACAGATTTTGTTCTGAGCATAATTATAAGTATATGGCGAAAGTCTAAGGACCAATTTGATGAAGTCATTTCTTGAATGACTTAGGACTCTCGTCGAGATGCATGCTTCTGTTTTTCTAGATTTTGAGAAATTATTTGATATTAAATGCAGAAAAGCCCTGTATCTTCTAAAAACAATAATATATATAAATACTACAGACTGTATAAAAATATCAAACTCTTATGAAAAAAATGATAAATCTCTAGGAGGCGGCGAGACCGTGAACAATCTGCGCACTAGGCCGAGGTGCCGTGTTATATAATTATACTTTATTTATACTTACAAGGATATATGATTCAGATTTTGCTGTATAATTATATGGCATAAGTATAAGGATAAATTTGACGCAATTTTGAAGGCGTTCATTTAATACTTCGAAATTACGTCGTAATATTTGGTTTTAGTTTTTCTCGGTGTTGGGTAATAGTTTGATATTTGGTACAGAACAATCGTATACTACAGTAACACCGTAATTAGTAAATCCTAGTAACCATAAGCGTCACAAAATGGCGACTCTATTTCGTAGAACAATGACGCTTGAGAAGCGAGGAGAGCCCTCAAGACACGGCGAGACTGTGAACAATCATCTGCGCACTAAGCCAAGGTGTCGTGTTATACACTTCATTTCTACTTACAAGGATATATGGTGCAGATTTTGGTACATAATTATATGGCAAAAACTTAAGGAACAATTTGATGCAAATTCGAAATCATTACGTCAAATAATGACTTCGAAATCACGTCGTAATATTTGCTTCTAGTTTTGTGTTCGATGTTGGGTAATTGTTTCATATTTGATACAGAACAATCATATACCTAGTAACCCAGTAATCAGCGAATTCTAGTAACCCAAAGTAAATAAAAAAATGTCAAACAAAAAATGATAAATCTCCCGTCACAAAATGGCGACTCTATTTCGTAGAACAATGACGCTCGAGAGGCGAGGAGAGCCCTCGAGACGCGGCGAGATCGTGAACAATCTGCGCACTAGGCCGAGAGGCCGTGTTATACACTTGTCTTTAGAGTTACTTATAAATAAAGATTAAATGCCACATTTGATTTCGTTACATAATAATTATATGGTGCCTTATTTAAGGCATGTTGAAGGACAGATTTGACGTAATTTCGAAGTCATTAAATGGCTTTTGATATAAATAGATTTGGCGCGTATTCGAAGTCGGTCTTTGAAAGAAATCTCGTCGTAACGTTTTTCGATCCTATTTATATTTTTTGATTTGTCGAGTTTGAATAATTGGTTCAGAAAAATTTTTTACAGTAACTAAATAAGTTCGTATGTCAGATGGCTAACCCACAGAGTTTCTTTCGGCTGCCTATTTAAAGTAATTTAGCTTCTTATATATTAAATACTATATAATTAATACGATGGCCTCGTTATAAATGACTAAATTATTAAATAAGGCAAGTTAAGTGTAGGCCTTCCCCGACGCTTAGGTCTGGCCAGCGCATAGTTTTCAGCGTTTATTTCCTAACTCGCTTCAAAGGTCACACATAAACACAATATATGACACCGGCTCCACCGGGGAATTACACCAAAAGTTCTGCAACAGCTCATTACGCTTAGCCCTCCGCACAAAAACCCTACTTTTTCGACCCCCAACTTTAACCCTAAAGTGGTTGCCTTGGGCCTTAAGGGCCTCCCTAACGAGTACATGACAAAAGGGTTAACTTGCCAACTTGACGTGTCGGGGGAACGAAAAAATGTTGGACGTGACATAATAATGTTTTGAAGGTTTTTGATGGCGGGGAAGTTTCAAGCTAAAGTGTTACTAGATAATTTCGCTATGTTTTTTAATTAAAACGATAGGTGGATCATTTAAGTAAAATTTTTAAAGTAAATTACATCCTCCGTAAAAATAAATAATGTTACTGTCTATCCATCAGTCAAAAGACGTCAACTGTTGGACATAGGCCTCCCTTAAGGATCTTAAATAAGACCAGTTGGAAGACGCTTGCATCCACGCGATTCTGCGTCTTGAATGTGGGCGTCTGTCAACGTCTTACGTTCTGTTAGATACATTTTTTTATACAAAAATCAATAGGGCAAGACATGTCTTTGTTAACTACCACTAGGTAAATACAAGACTTACACAATCTAAAACTAAAAAATGTTGTTATGATTACACCAGTTGTTAGTTACTGGAGCAATTATGCCAGCGGCCCAGAGCCACGCTCCGTTACTTGAAGGAGCTGGGCTGGCTCGGGTAGACGCTGGAGGGGGAAATGCACAAAACACTCCATGAGGGACGTCAGTGCAGGACTTATCGCCCCTACTTCAAATTAGAATTGGACTGCCTCGGTGGTTCAGTGGGTAGTGACCCTAACTTCTGGATCAAAGAGGCGTGGGTTCGATCCCCACCCTGGGCAAACATTTATGTGATGAACATAAGTGTTTGCTCTGTGTCTGGGTGTTATTTAGTTACTATCTATATAAGTATGTATTTAAAAAAATAAGTATATGTAGTATATCAGTCTTTGGCAGCCATATCACAAGCTTTGCTTAGTTTGGGGTCAGAGGCCGTGTGTAAGATGTCCCAAAAGTATTTATTTATTATTATTTATTTATAGAATTAGAATTACACCAGTGTTGATATTATACTGAAATTTCTACGTGATCTGTAATCTATTTATTGCTGACTGAAATTAAAACGTGGTGATATATTTTATTTGTCTTGCACTAAAATAAAACTGCTCCGTATTACGTTATATTATAAACACAGTTCTTCCCTCTCGAGCTTAAAGTGCAGTAATAGCAAAAATACGATTTCGAGAAAAACGCAATTAAAGATCGGATACTATCAAAAATATACCAAAACGATTTATTTGATAAAATTTTGAATGCGAAGTGAATCGAAACATAAGAAACTATGTTTCTATATGATGTTACATTATTTTTGTTCAAAAATACAATGATTATAACGATTACATTTTTTTTGCCCCTATTGCTGCAAGTGATATTTTTCTGAAATCTGTTAAAAATCTGATTGAAATGCAGTAAACTCCGCTATTACTTCACTTTCAACTTTTTGCCTGTAACTGTACTAAAGTGCAGTATCAATATGAAAATACTGCTATTTAATAGGTTTTTTATAATAAAACTACCAGTTAAATTGTTACAAAATATGATGAAATACTGCATTTTAGCTGGAGAACTCAAAAAAATCTTATGCAGTGTGTATTTTACTGCGATTTAGCTGGTAAACACTGTTTATTTTCAGTAATTTTGTCATATTTTTGTAATTACTATATTCAAAAATTATTTTTAAAAATACTTCTCAAGTTCTTTTTTAGAAAAAAACTAATTTGTTTTATAGGTTTTGAAATGGGCTTCCAGAATATGTAATTAACTTAAAACTGACAAAATGGCTATTACTGCACTTTAAGCTCGGGTGGGCAGAGTTATTAAACAAGTGTCTTAGTCGCAACAGAATGACATCGTTACACTAATCATTAAGATTATGAACTTCTATGATTTATCATTAAGATGATGAGGACCAAACCTGAAACCGAAATAAAATTGACAACTTTTCCATACATTTTAAAGGGTTAATGGCCTCACGATGTTTTTGAGATGTTTATCACAAAAATAACTCTTCACGATGTTTTCATACATCAAAAAGCTATCCGTGTGAAAGTCTTACCATATTAGTTTCAAAAAACTCAATATTAAGGAATCGGGATATGAACTCATGACCGCACGAATAGTGGGCGGGTGTTACTTTCACTATAATAGATCCAACCGTTTATTTTCTTTTTGACAGCACCAATAGAACGTAACTGCGTCATGTTACGCAAAAGTTCACTTTTAAATGCGAGTTTTTAAAAATACTCGTATGACTACTGCCTAAGTTTGCTCCTTGATCCCGTATAATAATCATCTTTGACAAATTGAGTCCATAAGTGCAGTAGTTTTTTTGTAAATTACATAAAATAACAAACGTTTTTAAAAATTTAAGTTCTATGGCTATTGTGTGTAGCCATAGAACGTATTTTTTTTAAAAACGTTTGTCATATTTTTAAAGGCCGAAACACACAGACGGCGGGCGCGGGTCGGGCGCGGGTCGGTGGCGTGGCGGGACGGGTCGACCTACCTTGTTAGCAGCATCGATTGCTGTGAAAACTCAGTGTGATTGAAAATGTCGGAGGATTCGGACACGGAAGAAGAACCACTTTTTCGTTACTTCAAACACTTACTACTCTCATTTAATTGATCTGCAATTTGCTGCCATATCCTTGCCTTCAGAACAGCATTATTGTACTTGTTGTCCCTTGGTTCGTACAAACAAGCTTGTTTACGAACACTTTCAATATTTTTTTCATTGAGATCCATAGCAAAATTGTAAAAAAATACAAAATCTCATTGACGTATTCACAACACGCGCTGAGCACGACCCGCGCACGCTCTCTGTGTGAACACTTGTTGGTGAATACTTGTATTACGACGAAATCCAACGAATGCAACGGCGCCCGACCCGCGCGTCCCGCGCTCTGTCTGTAGTGGCGGGCGACGAGCGCGGCTGGCGCGCGGCTCCCGCGCTCGGCCCGCCCCGCGCCCGACCCGCGCACGCGTTCTGTGTGTTGTCGTCCATTGAAACAGGTACAAATAGACACGCCGTACTCCCGACCCGCACCGCGCCCGACCCGCGCCCGACCCGCGCCCGCCGTCTGTGTGTTTTGGCCTTAAAACCTCACATTTAAAAGTAAACTTTTGCGTAACATGACGCAGTTACGTTCTATTGGTGCTGTCAAAAAGAAAATAAACGGTTGGATCTATTATAGACCACCACGGCTTAAAATGAATACTTACTAAGAAAACACGTACCTATTGTGTATGATTAGTAACTTACTTGACATGAAAAATAACAAATGATTTACATCTTCTGTTTTGTTCCCGATTCACATCGCCTGAAGGCATGTGCCGACGCCATATTAAATTAGCTCGGGGCAACTGGCGACCCCATGTGGCCGAACGAGTAACCTTTAGACTGACGACTTGGTAAAGAAGATAAAGATTGGCATAAATAACACTAGTATTTACCCGCGGCTTCGCCCGCATACGCAATATATCATTATAATTTATAGCCTATGTGTTATTCTGATATTTAAGCTATATTATTGCAAAGTTTCATCTCAATCCGTTCAGTCGTTTTTGCGTGAAAGAGTAACAAACATCCATACATCCATCCTCACAAACTTTCGCGTTTATAATACTAGTTTTTACACGCGGCTTCGCCCGCATACGCAATATATCATTATAATTTATAGCCTATGTGTTATTCTGATATATAAGCTATATTATTGTAAAGTTTCATCTCAATCCGTTTAGTAGTTTTTGCGTGAAAGAGTAACAAACATCCATACATCCATCCATCCATCCATACATCCATCCATCCATCCATCCATCCATCCATCCTCACAAACTTTCGCGTTTATAATATTAGTAGGATTAGTAGGATTTTATCTTCCATATTTACGTTATTTTATGAAGGGAGCTGCAATTTTGATTTATTACCTATTTGTTTGTTTATATATTCATGTTCAGCTTTTACAAAAAGTTTGGTTACAAAGAAAGTTTTAGATCCTAAAAAGTAGACATAGAATCGGTATTTGGTAGGTAGAATAGTTATATTCCGAGGATTTTATCCAACGACTAGCAAAACGCCCCGGCTTCGCACAGATGTATTATACATATAAACCTTTTTCTTGAATTATTCTACCTTTTAAAAAAACTCATCAAAGTCCGTTGCGTAGTTTTAAATATATAAACATACCAACATAGGGACAGACAGACAGCGGGAAGCGATTTTGTTTTATAGGTACTATGTAGTAATGCTTCTAACACTGTTCCTTAATATAATTGTTGATTTGAAGTCCACTTCCATTCATCAGAAGCGCCTACTAAATTACGTTTGTCTCGATTTGACATGAAAAATAAAAAAATATCTGTGCCCTGTTTTGTTCCCGATTCGCATTGCCTTAGGGAAGTTGCCACCATATGAAATTAGCTCGGGGCAGCTGGCGACCCCATGTGGCCGACCGAATAACCTTTTGGCTGACGTCTTGGTAAAGAAGATAGAGATTGACATCATGATAACCACTTAAAATTATGTTTCCGTGAAAAAATATCATTTTTACCGGCTTCCAAATAGGAGGAGGTAGTACGTTCGTCTGTATATTAAATTTTTTTAAATGTATGTTCATTGATATTTTCACCAATTGTGAACCGATTACATAGTCTTTTTTATTGTTATTTAAAAATGGTACCGTCTATTTAAATTTCATCAAAATCAGTTGAACCATTTTTGAAAAATAAGTAATTATGTAAAAATTACTACATGGATGACACGTCGATTAGTGAGAACTATTCGAATCATATACACGGTGGAAGTAGGTTACCTATGTAATTTTTGGCGAAAAACAATTATTGTCAAAAGTTTTATTTTATAGTGTTGAACATTTCTTTTTGCACATAATGTTTCTTTGCAATGTACTGGAACTTATTGACAAATAAAATGAATATTCTTCATTCTTCACACGCATACAAACACACACACACACACACACACACACACACACACACACACACACACACACACACACACACACACACACACACACACACACACACATAAACACACAAATGTTTAATTTAAATTTAATTTAGTAAAAGTTTGAAAGAAAAAGAACCAAGAGGTGCTCGATATGGTTTGGCCACCTTGTACGACATGACAATCTAATAAAAACCATAATAGAAGGAAAAGTAGAAGGAAAGAGAGGAAGAGGAAGACCATGGAGAGCGTTTTTAGATCAGATCAAAGAGAAGATAGAGGTTATGTCGTACAGGGAGGTGAAGACACTGCTGGCAGAAGACTGCAAGACGTGGAAGTTGCTCCACGGACAAGAGCAGTGCTCTTAAATCCGAATGAATGAAAAGGTTTTTTAAATTTTAAAGACTTTATAGCAAGATGTGATTATTATGTAAGATTTTTAGAGAAGTAAAAATAATAATTATTATTTAATGTCATGAAATAATAAAAATCGTTGTTTTAATTTCTATTGGTGACCATGATTTTAATATTTTTATTTAATTTACTTGTTTTCTATTGCTATTTTTTTGTTTGATTTTTTGAGTGTTTGTCTTTATATGGATTTTGAATTTATGCTTATTTGACATTCTGCGTATGATCCTTTTCTTGCGCGAAATAATCACAAACATAAGGTACTAAATGTTTATTATACCCTAAGTTACGACATGTACCTAGCAAAATTAATTTATGGCACTTAATAACCACTCTAATTGGAGGGTGTAACCTGGCAATATAAATAACAAACAGCAGTAGAAATCTTACGTCTTATAATGATCGTTTTCCATTTCATAGTTATAAAAATAATGATGATGAAAAAATCTCTTTGAAAACTCTTCCCCATTTTTCTTTCAAAGGAAAACATGTGCTATTTTCATTCCAATAAACGAGATTCTCGCTTGTATTTTCAGTGTATCAGCGAGCACAATCGACCATTGTAAAATGTACGCTGTTATTGTTGCCGTAACAAAGGTTTGTATCTTTTGAAAATATTCAATAGATAGGTTGTGCAAATGGTTCTTTGGTGTCGGGTTGATTCTACATAAAGATAAATACTGGTATAGTTTGGAAATTGATCATTGTTATCATTTTCCACTGCCTCGGTGTACCAGTAGTTAGAGACCCTGAATCCTTCGCGAAGGAGCGGGCTTAATTCCCTAGTAAATAATATATAAATAAATATTTGAGGACATCTTACACACGGTTTCTGACCGCAAACTAAAAAAACTTGTGATATTGCTGCCAGAGACTGATATACTACATAATATACACATTTTTAAATATATACTTAATATACCTACTTGTAACTTGTACCGTTCAGTAAGTCTCGTCAAACATTTCATTAACTGTATCTTCTTAGACATATATCTCGCCACGTTTCTAAGCGATTTTGTTCTTACTTGCAAACTTCTTATTGAGGCAAAATCTCAATAAGAATACGCCAAAATGAAAAGAAATACCTTATTATATCCAACCTGTGTACCAAGTTTCATCAAGATTTTTTGAAAAACGCATCTTGTTAAGAAAAATCAACTTACGGGCGGAGGAACGCATAATCGTCCTTTTTATTTCTTTAAAAGACACTTCCACCTCTTTCTCTTAGTTCACTCCGTCAATAAAATTTAAATTAAAATTTGTTAATATAAGTTCATTTAGTCATATTAAAGTAAATAAAATGTAGAATAGATATAACACGTAAGTGTTCGGTATAGTTAGTTTGATTAGTACTTAATTTGATTATTGTCTAAGTTAATACATTTCATGTATGCAAGCTTCTGTAATGGGTAGTTATGTCTAGCCAAGTTACTTCTTTTTAATATTGCACGCCCGTAATGGGTCCACTATTGAAACTAATATTTAATATTTACACCTTTGTACATAGTGTTGCAATTAACGATTTCTGATTTGTGAAAAAAAAAATAACCTGACCAACGAAGTTCACGCCGGTCATGAATCTACTGCAAAAACGACATATTTGGTAAAACAAAACACTGATCACGACTGCCTTTTCTTTATCGCTAAGCAAATGCGACTATGTACTAAAAGCTCCGTCTAGCACAACTGAGCTCAGATCTGGGCGTAAATATTCGTAGCCAGACACAGTTTGTAGACGGTCTACGCTAAAACGTAGAGGGTCTACGAAATGCGGAGACGTTACACTAAAATGATTTACCTACTTGTGTAATCTATACTTTTTGTACATTTTTTTATTTTGTCTATTATACGGCTTAATTTATTTTCATAAAATTTTGTATTAGAATTAGGATTGTTTTAAGTTTTATTATTATATACTACGGGACTAATCACGCAATAAAATTACGAGATAAATAAATACCTCCTCATCCCGAAGTTTCGGCCGACCAGTCTACCCGTGACCACGGTCGATGCAACTCGACCGAAACGTCGGCATGAGGAGGTATTTATTTATCTCGTAATCTTAGTGCGCGATTAGTCCCGTAGTATATAGTAATAACGTGTTCAAATAGCGAAAGTTTAAAAACAACATAATTATGTTTTAAATTTATCGGTAAATAGTCCGTAATCGATTAGTATCCATGAAAAAGTAACGTAATAAAACACAAAAATGAAGTCGTTTTTATGAAGCCTCCTCATATCATTTAGGAATACGAATATGCAATTACATATACAATAAGCTCCTCTTTAAATTAATATTATGTATATTCAGTCAATTCCAGCTCTAAAGACAAAGAATTAAAAATGTTTCACGTATCGATTTGTTTTTCTAAAACTTCAAACAACATTTTTGACCGACGAACCACCGGAGGAGGTATACAATTCGACGCGTATATATATATTATGTATATTTTTTTATGTATAACCACGCATAACTTTTTTCGCAGTAGTCCGATTTCAATAATTCTTTTTTTATTGAAAAGAGTATAATTCGAAATAGGTTCCATTGAAATTTTATTGAAATTGGCTAAGCCATTTTTGATAAATCAACAATAATGTGAAAAATGTTACATCGATCCGTGCATAATATTTGCGTTCTAGCGATGCGCCCCGGCTTCGCACAGGTGTATTATACATATAAACATTTCTCTTGAATTACGCTATCTGTTTAAACAAACTGAGATTTAAAGATATAAGCATACATGGGGACAGACAGCGGAAAGCGACTTTGTTTTATACTATGTAATGATTCTGTACACGGGTGAAGTCGGTCATGCTAATTTTTGCAAAAAATGATCTTGTTAAGAATCTTAAAGAAGCGGATAACGGAGCGTTCACACAGACGCAAATCAAAAGTAAAGCGCTAGTATTAGCATAGTCTGGTCTAGCCTTAATTGGATCGCGTAGGGTAGTGATACACTTGGGGCTGAGGCTTAAAGCTTCGCTACTTCAGCTAGGGTTGCCGCGCTACCGTAAAATATCTTTTTTAAGTAATATTATTTAATTGTCATTTATATGTCACTTTTAGAGGTCAAATACATAGAGTGACGTTCAAGACTTTGCTGCAACAGTACGTGCTAGTCCTTTCGATAAATTTTATAAATAAATATCCGTATATATCACCTCATCTGTGTCATAATCGCGTTCCGCTTGATACCGGGGATCTGTGTGAGTGTTGGTGTACTGTGGCGCCACTAGTCTAGATATCAAGTGATTAATCGTATCAGCTAAGTGATTGAATTAGTTTTTTGGGTTCAAAGTGGGTACCTTGGGCCCAATTGTGGAAAATATTTTGCACAAACCCGCATTTTTTGTTAGGGTTAAATTGTGAACAGCGCCCTCTATCAGTCTTGCCCGTAACTAAGCTGTTCGTCGTTATTTGGGTTCGAGTTTTTGTAACGCTGTATTGATATAACGATGTCAAGCAAATGCAATGGATGTGGCCGTTTTGCGAGTGCGGCAGATGGCGCTAAATGCTCGACATGCTTCAATTTCTACCATAGGGGGTTGTGTAAAAATCCCCAAAGATGCGCAAATTGCGTCCTCATGGATATGTCCTGAGTGTAAGGCCAAAACCCCTCGAACGGACAACTCCGAGCGCCCTGTGCGAGGTGAGCGGGCGGACTATACGGTTGTACAGGGGGTACATGATGTTTCGTCCCCAGATGTGAATGCAGAGATATTGAAGGAAATGAAGCTGATGCGTAACGACATGCAATCGCTTCATGATAAGTTACTGGGCTGCGTTATGAGAGTCATGTGGGCAACTGCGTTAAAAACTGTTTTTATAAGCTTAGAGTTTTATATAATATACGATTCTACCTGAGAGAAGAACTGCGTGTGCAACTGGTTGAATCATTAATTCTGTCAAAATTAAATTACATGGATACAGTCTATGGTCCACGGATGTTGTGTAAGACAAAAAGGCTTATACAACGAGTCCAAAATGCTTGTGCTCGATTTTTTTTTCAAATTCCATCAAGATCACACGTAACTCCTTTTCTAAACAAGCATTCTCTTTTAAAAATGTTGCATCGCCGTAAACTTCACATGGCGTGTCTAATGTTTGGCATTGTTAAGTATAAAAACCCACCTTATTTACATAAAAAGCTATCTTGGAAGACGGCTCGGAAACCTCGCCAGTGTACTACGCAGCTTATCATACAACGGCATAGCTCTGCTTCTTTTAGAGGCTCTTTCAAGTACTCAGCCAGTAAAATATGGAATAACCTTCCTCCACCCATTCGGAACCTGCAAAGTATACATTGTTTCAGACTCAAACTTAAAATTATGAGCATCAAAAGAGCCAGGAACAATTGAGAAACGACACGAGCGCTATATGAGAGACGTATTGTGCTAACCTAACCTAGACCTAGACAATCACGAGAATGTACCTATTAAGCGTAAAAATGATGTCTTACTTACCACTGCAACTTTTCTGTTTTTAATTTTATTTTATTTAAAATTAAGTAGCCTTTTTTGTTTGTAACAAGCAAACATGCTTCTCATTGTAGTCCTTAAAATTTTTTAGTAATTGTTTTGTTAATTTGTTGTAAAAATCTGATTTTTTATTCTGATTCACGGAGAATGTAAAATTGTAAGAAAATTGTAAATAGATCTGTTTGATTGCGACTCGCGTCACGTCATGGTCAGGGTGCGTCACTGTCAGTTTTCAGCTAATGTCAGTTGACGCGTCGCATCGGGTTTTGGCGTGGTGCGAACATCATATTTTCCAAATTAGATATTATTTTATTTTTAATTATGTTTGCACGCTGTTGCTCCAAAAATAGCATCATTATTTTTTTTCAAATATAAAGTATGAGACGTCACCTACCGGTCCTGCCGGAAGACCAGCGCTGGTTGGTCCACAACCAGCATATGCTGAGGCGGGACCGGGTTGTGACAAAAATAAAATTAAGTAGGATAGCATTGTAAAATAATTTTGAGTAATTGTTTATGAGGTTTATTTTGTTTTGTTTTGCTGTGTTGTTTACTTTGTGGTTATGTTTAATTTTATTTTTGTCTTAATAAAGAATTGTCTATTGTCTATTGTCTAAATAGAGAAATTATGAACTATGACAATTTAGTTTGTATAAAAAAAATAAAATACTGACAAAGTTATGGAAATACAGTTAAGTTCAAGTTGAAAAGAGTTAATAAATTTAAGAGTGAATCTTCTAGGTCTGTGTGCTGCATCTTCGACCACAACGTCGCTTACCATCAGGCAAGTTGGTGGTCAAGCGTGGACTTATTCGCGATAAAAGAATATATTCTTATTCTACAACTAAACAATATTTGTATCATGTACAAATCAATATAATTAACAGAAATCAAGCAAAATGTGCATTTAAAAATCAGTTTAATGACAAAAAGTAAAACTTTAGCACAGTCTGGTCTAGCCTTTATTGAATGCATAGGGTAGTGATACACTGAGGGCTGAGGCTTATAAATTTACCACCTTAAAACTTATTGTAATTCATGTGATTTATAAGCCACTTTAAGTTGTTAGGTACTTAGGCATATTATATTTACTAATTTTTACCTTGGCAAAATTTAGCTTCCATAAAACCAATAAAAAACAGACAACATAAATTTGTATCGTATTCAAACCAATATAATTATGTAATAGCAAATTACAGGAAACTATACGATAAAAACTGGTAGGTTTATAAAAAAACATTATTTTCAAAGAGTAAATCGTATACTTAAAATAAATTCCTTAATTGAATCGCTTAGGGTAGTGGTACACTAGAGGATAAGGCTTAAAAAGCTCCGCTACTTGAGTTAGAGTTGCCACACTACTATAAAATAAAAAAATAAAGATATAAAATAGAAATATTAAACAAGGAAAGTCATTGTCATAATTAATTTTATGTAATGTTCAAAAGTCCTTCAAAATTGGGCCTGTTGTAACAGGCCCAATTTTGAAAGCGCCATCTTAAATTTAATATCAACGTAAAATAGTTTTCTCTCCATCAAATATATAATTATAGTAAAAAAAAACCCGGGCTACTCTAAGTTGCTATTATAATTACGACGGCGCCTCTAAAATTGGGCCTAATGTTATCAAACATCGGGTTGGCTCGGACGTAGTACACTCATATAGATACTTAGACCCTCATCGTATTGTGTAAACATGTTATTTAAGCGTACTGGGGGTTCTCAAGTGGGGATATTCTGACACAGCAGCAGTGCAGTGCGACTGTGGAGCGCCAGCGCAAACCATGCAGCACCTTCTTTCGTGCCCCCAAAGCCCAAATGTGTGCATAGTGCAAGACCTTCACGAGGCCACCCTCCGAACTTAGCCAAATACTGGGAAAAAATAATTTAAAAACTGAGGATCATCGACACGACGACGAAGAAGAAGAAGCGTACTTGAATACAATATTTATTTCCACAATACGAGTAGCGTCCGAGTAGCCATCTGAGTGCACTCGGTCCGCACGAACTCGCACTGTGAAAACTCAGCTTAATAAATCCATGGACATCTCTATTCAAACATGTCAATCAATATCCATCCATCCATCATCCATCCATCAATCAGTCAAAAGACGTCCACTGCTGGACATAGGCCTCCCCTATGGATCTCCAATAAGACCGGTTGATAGCGGCTTGCATCCAGCGCGATCCTGCGGCCTTAATGAGGTCATCTATCCACCTTGTGGGTGGACGTCCTACGCTGCGCTTGCCGGTACGTGGTCTCCACTCGAGAACTGTTCGACTCCACCGGTTATCAGTCCTCCGCGCTATGTGCCCTGCCCATTGCCATTTCAACTTGCTAATCCGTTGGGCTATGTCGGTAACTTTGGTTCTTTTACGGATCTCCTCAATCAATATAATATTTTACAATTTAAAAAAGGAATGGCAAAATAAATTCATTGCAAGCACATAAATAATTTCCATATAGCGAGAGAGATAAAAGAACCCATTTTCACTTGACAAAGATCTAGAAATTTCTAAACAAATCCAAAACTCCCTTGAGACAACCCTGAGCACAACGTACCGCCTCACACGGCGCATTAATTTGCATTATACTCTCTACAGTGCATAACCCTATAAAATTCGCGTAATGGACAAGCTTATGTGCCATAAAGCGCTATTTCGCATGAATTCGGCGCAGACTCGCGGTGTTCAATTTGATGAAACAATTAGATGATGCGCAAGGGATTTTCGCCTTTATGGCTGTGGGAAATTGTTCGTACATTCTTGGGAATCAGGAGTTATTGCTGGTTTTGGGTAGAGGTTTCTTCTCACTTGTGTTTTGAGATTTAGCTTTTGTACTTATAAAGGTGTTTGGTATACTTGTATGTATTTATAACGGTGTCTGTCAAATCTGGTATAGATACTTGTATGTACTTATCGACGGCTCTACGTATACCAGTGTATCTACAAAATACACACTTATACATCTGATGCATTTTTGAAATCTATTTATTATTAATTATTGAAAAAAAAAGTTAGCCAGAAGTATAAATGAGCAACTAATTTTTTTCCGTATGATTCTCCGCTGAACACTCAGAAAGTGTTTCAGAAGTTTGTGGACAATGCGCTTTCATTCTTTTCGACAAACATGTCAACAAGCGATCAAAATTTATTTCAGAGTTTTAAAAGGTGCTCATAACAAATACCGCAACTCTTAAACCGGTTACTGTTTGTTATTTTCACGTTGTTGTGTTTTTTAAAGTTCAGTCGTAGAAGTGTGTAGTTACACACAGATACTTACTTATACTTCGAATTTTAGTAATTGATTATGTGTATCAAGGCATTTACATGTTTGTACGTTATAATGTTGTAAGTTCAATTTTAAGTATGTGGTATTTAAAAAGTTTTACTTCTGAATACACAATTTTTGAAACCGTGGTGGTCAAGAGGTAGTGACACCCGCCTTACAATTGTGAGGTCGTGGTTTCAAATCCCCGGTCCCGTACCAATAGTTCTTTGGAATTTATGTACGGAATTTCAGACCACTGGCTTTTCGGTTAAGGAAAAAATCGTGAGGCAACCTGCATACGTCCGTAGAAGAAATTCGAAGGCGTATGTGAATCCACCAACCCACACTGGGCCAGCGTGGTGGATATGGCCCAATCACCCTTTGTGGGTAAGCCTACGCCCTGCAGTGGACTATTAAAAAAAGGCTGGTACAGTACACAATTTCACTTATTTTTATGTGTGATAACACCAAAACTGATAAGTACCAGAGTATATTTTTTTCTTCTAAATAAATAAAATCTAATTGTAAATGGTTTACGAAGTTTCATTACTCTAGTCCATTTGAGAAAAAAAATATGACGATTTTATGTTTTAAAAATGTTTAAATGGCTCTCCTAAAAAAATTGTTTTTTTCAGATACACTGATATACAAAGGAGCCGTAGTTATAAAGATGTATGAGACAAAGTATACTTTGACTGCCTCGGTGTTTCAGTGGTTAGTGATCATGGCTCATGAGCCAAAGAAGCGTGGGTTCGATCCTCACGAATTGAAAAGTATCCGCCAATCGACTGTACCGACCGTAGCTAGACTGACGATATATTAAAGATCTCTGGAATGCGCTAGATGCAGGCCGTTTCCAACCTGCCTTATTGGAAATTCATGAGGGAGGCCTATGGCCTGTGGACGTCCTACTGCTGATGTATGGATGGATTGCATTGTGATACTACAAGTGGCGTTGTTTGTAAGGAGTAATCTGGATAAGTACAGTGAGTTTACACGGTGAGCAACCTACGCTGCCGAGTAGACGCGCAGGAAAAATGAAGCAATTAAATGAAATGAAATGAAATTTATTTCACAAAAAATAGAGTACAATTAGGGTGTTAATTTTGTAATATTTGTCCAATCTATTTTGCCATTCCTTGGCATGTGAAATATACGACAATAATGAAATATACGAAGCAGATACGCAAGCAATTGGCTAAGTCAGACAAGCTCATCCACGTCCTGGGGCCGACCGTGTACAACAAAATTCCAAAGGGTATCATTGAGGCACCTAGTCTCAGTAATAATTAATCAATCGATAAGCTCTGTACAATAGTTGATATATTTATTTGATTTCATTGAACTGCGGAGGATGCCGCTGCTAGAAAACGGCAGAAATATGCGGTATTGGAGGCGCAATATTACTTTGTACCCGTCGCCGTTGAGACTTTGGGTTCTTGGGGGACCGAGAGCAAGAAGCTGAATCGGGAGATTGGGCAACGGATCAGGGATAGAAACGGTGACCCCCGCTCCGGTTGCTTTTTGGTGCAGAGGTTGGCCATTGCCATTCAGCGCGGTAATGCAGCCAGTGTGATGGGGACCTTTGCGCTGGGGACAATCAGGGGCGGGCTTTTCGATTAATTTTTTGTAAGCTAGTCTTGAGTTTTGTATTTAATGTAGGTATTATGACGCAATGTAATTTGACTATTGAACTGCTATTTATTACTAATTGTTATTTAATCTATTATTATTTTTATTTGACATTGTAACAAACATATTGTATTATTTTGATTTGAGTATGAATTAACCTGACGTATAAATAGTATTTATGAAATGATTATGATTGAAAATTAGACTATGCCGACTACAATAGACCGTTATATCACCGACTAAGGCCATGCACGTATAGTGTTTTGGCACCGGAAGAATATTCTCAACGACCATTGTTGACGTACGCGGAAAGATTTGGCTCAGTGGTTGCGTTCTGAGGTCTGCGGTCAGGTCAAAAGGAACTCAGCTCGCATGTGTGAACACCGTTGTTGATCTCTGTACAGCATGACTTTTTAATCAGTATATTTCGCTCATAAAAGATCGACTTTTTTCATCAATTTTTTTTGTCAAACTATTCCAAAAGAAAATTATATTGCATGTACCCTACACTCCAGACAATAATTACCTACTAAAACGTTTTAGTTTACTCCCTTTAGCTGCATACTTTCTCTTGAAGTTATTTCAATATTTTTGTACTAAAGTGAGTAAAACCAATGTAGGGGTTAAATTGTGTGTTTATTATACTTTCTGTATGCAAAGTATGTGCACTGAAAACAAAACACCCTATATAAGTATAATATATTAAAAATATGTAATATGTAGTATATCTGTCTCTGGCAACCATATCACAAGTTTTACTTAGTATGGGGTCAGAGACCGTGTGTAAGATGTCCCCCAATATTTATTTATTTATATATCATGTTGTTTTCCGTTCCTGGTACATTTCTAGCTCGTTCATGGTACGGTTTGTTTTACATTTTAAAGGTGTCGCCCCACTACAACGTCAGTAAGTAGACACCTTTATAAAGTACACGGCATACAAGGTTTTACTTTTATGCTGTGAGTTAAGTTTTTACATAAAATCTGAGCAACAGGTTTAAAAATTACAGCGTTCTACGTTTTAAAAACGCTACTCTACAAACATATCTCTATTGACGTAGCTTTAGTTTATTCAAATTCTTTTGTACATTATTATAGGTAATACCCAAAACAGTGGGAATGCAAACACACACTAAAATAAAAATAAAATCACTTGTACAACATTATAGTTTTAATTTAATTTAATCTGTGTAATTTATATTTATGTTTACAATAAAAAAACATTTACCTGTCTAAATACACACTTTCAATAACATTTGTGCATGTAACACACACACACACACACACACACACACACACACACACACACACACACACACACACACACACAAAAATAAATCTGTGCGTGTCTACATGCACAAATGTTTTTGAAAGTGTGTAAGTAGATACATGCAACCATACCACACGCAGCCAAACACGTATTTAATCACACATATCCAAAGCTATATGTATGTGCTTGCACTTATTAATTCTTACACAATCACCCATCCATACATACACGTATGCGTTCACTATTTGTGTAAAAAGAGAAACGTCGTGGCGTTACGGTGAACTAACAATAACATTTTAACCAGCAGCCAAGGTACCGACTACTTGGTAGGCGCGAGTCTACTGATGAAAACCGAATTTGTGTCTACCAAGTATCAAACACTTTTAGTTGTACTAGCAATAACTGAACAGTGTTGTCAATGTAACAAAAATAACAAAATGGCGACCTCACCTTCGACGCTTCTCATTTTGTACAAACTCTACATTCGATGTGATTTATATAATATAGCCAGAATTAATAGACCAAATGCAGAAAACGCTTGTCCGAAGAGTGCAATTTCACAGTCGACTTGCAACACTAATTAGAAAGCTTTGTGGAGTTTTAATTCACGTTTCCACAGACTTTGCTGTCAGTGTCGCAATTGAGAACCAATTTATCGAGCTATGTTGCAATTTTAAAATATCTATTTTTGTAGTGTAGCTTTTATTTTGCTTCTTGTTTGGTGTCGACTTGATCGACTTTGAACTTTTGTTCCACACATTTTAAAGCATTTTTGTAGCACTTATAGCGAGTTTGACTCAGTGTTTAGGTGACAGGAACTTTTCAAGGACAACGTAGGAAGCCACGGGGTAAAGATAGTATATAAAATAATACTACATGTTAAATTTATGGCCACAAGAAACTAAAATTCGCAGGCGAGATTATGTGATTTTTTATCACTATCCCATAGAAAGGTTTTATTTGTTCGGAATAAAAAGTAGTTTCTAACACGTTTTCTAGCCTTTAAAATACCCATGCAAAAAAATAACGCTGATACGCTTCTCCGTTGCTGCATGAAAAAGTAGCAAACGAACCAACAAAAACACTTTGTACTAAAAGAAACACCGGTGTTTACTCACGTATAGTATCGCGGCCGGGCCGCTGGGTACCGACCGGTTTCGGGGTAATTAGTACTCCTCCGTCAGGGAATACGCGCGCTCCCGTCGAATAGCGCACGCGCACTCAAGTCGACTCGAGTATTATACGTGAGTAAAACCGGTGTTTTCTTTAGTATAATGAATTCTCACGCGAGTTTTAATAAAGTGGAAATACACTTTGTTTTTCGGATTTATAAAATTAGTAAAAATAGTAATGATACAATATAGTACTTTCATTGCCTTACTGCTAAGATAAAATCATAAAAAATGGGTTGTTCGTAAAGTCGGCTTACCGGTAATAATTTTAGGTGGTAACGTCATATGCTTCACAAAACGAACACTTAGGCCTCGTTTACGGAGACGCGAGGCGTCGCGCATCGCGTGCGGCGTTTTTTCCGTTTAAAGTCAGGCTGAGCGCACAGCGGCCCGCGTCATCGCATGCGCAAATAAAAACATAATATGGCAATATACGATGTTCTTCATAGAGATGCGAGACGGGAAAAGTGGTGATACCCGCCGCCGCGCCCGCGGCAAATTCTCAAGAGCAAACCGTGGGCATCGCTTCATTGAGAATTGTTGGTGCGTGCGTCGCAGCGATAGCTCCTCCTTAAACGTACTTATGTAACGCCATATGCTTGATTTATATGATTGAGTGCAGGCCGCGCCGTCACACGCATCGTGCGACGCGTAATGCGCATCGCTGTAAATGAGGCCTTAGGTCGAACGTGCTTTTCTACCGCTTATTCCGCGCTCTCGCTTGCACGCTTGGCTCAGGCGTGCCGTGACAATTAAACATGCTTTTTCATGCATGCAGCCGGCGTTCATCGATCATCGTTATCAAGTCAAACTAAACTTAATTTAATGTTTAGTTATTGTAATGTTTTGTGTTTTGACATAAACTTTTTTTTCTTTTCATTATGACTTTTTTATTTTCTGACATTTAATTTTGTTTCTACGAATTCTGATTAATTATTTTTATTTTACTTTGACATTTTTATTACTATTGACCTGATTTAATTATTTTTGTTATTGTATGTTTTATTTTATTCTTTGAATTATTTAATGTGTTTGAAATTGTAAAATAGTAGTAGTGTAAAAAAGTAGTAGTAATAGCTAGCTTGTCGCATGCCTTGGCGTACGCTGTTAGTGTGGCAAGCAATGGATTAATAAATAAATAAATTAAAAAAATGTAACCATATTTACAGTAATTTCATTGTAAATCCGCTTTATACCGTATTCTATTTTATATTGTATTTTGTAATCTTCTTGTCAAGAACATAAAGTCTTTCAGCGCACAACATCCAACAAAATTCCATAACAATTTCCAATCAATAAACATTCTAAAACCCTTATAATTAATGAAGCTGCAATCCTATTGGACTAATGAAGCGGTCGCATTATACGGGACCGAATTCCAACGAACACCAATGAATGTAGGTTTTTTTTCTGCAAAAAAAAAAATAACTTTTTTGCGTCTGATTCTATAAGTTATTGTAATTTATTTGATTACTAAAACTAAATAACTAAATATTAAAAAAAATTAAAAAAATTCTTTTGTCAATAAAATAAGAATTGACGAAGACATAGCCCGTTAAAGTTCCGCATGACGTAACAAAAGCGCTACAAATGTACAAACTACGTAGCGATGACGTCACGAGCCTTCACTCCCAAACTTTGACATGGTTATCTTTGTCATTTATTGTTTGATTGACAAAGGACAGAATACGAGTTTAATGTTTTTTAATAATCTAACTTATGGACTGAATTATATTATAATGTATTTTTTGTCCAGTCATATTGCTTATTGTTTAAAGATGTATACTACTCAATCAAAACGTTGAATTATTTATCTCTTAATTGAAGTGTTCTATTCTGTGGAAAGATACACAAACACACATATAATTATGTGCTCATACGTACATTAACTCACAGACTTACAAGTACGCAAAACTTACAAGTACGCAAAATCTACTATACCTATTCCGCGTACGCGATCAATCAAATGAAACACCGGGATAGATTTTTTTATCTCGTAATATTTAAGACGATTGCAAGCTGCCAACTTAACCATAAATAAACAATAAGATTGTCGAACAAAAAGCATTTTTTATTTTGTTTGAAGAATATTTAAGGCAAGTTTCAAATCAATCTGTCCAGGGAATCGTGCAGCCTGTGGGTCAAATACTCCGGAAAGTCGTATAGCGCTCTGCGTGTCCTGTACAACAACGCCTTCAGGGCGCTGTTGAAGCTGCCGCGGTATTGTAGCGCATCAGGGATGTTCGCGGACGCACGGATCGTCGGATTCGCTGCGGTCATGCGCAAGCGAGTCGCGTCCCTGGTGCGCCGCGTGCGCGACAGCTCCAACACCTACCTGCTACTGTTCGCCTCGAGGATGGATCTGGACTGCCCAATAATGCAACACTGGACAAGGCTGCATCTTGAGCACTCTGGATCTAAACCGAAGTATAGGCTAAGATAATTGTATTATTATTGTAAGTTGACATTAAGTATTATTTAATTTTGAATTTATAATTAATTTTGATATTTGTGACATTTTTGACATGACGATTTTAATGCATTTGTGATTTTTGTAATATGGACTTCTACGTCTGAAATAAAGAATAAATAAATAAGAAGTTGCATACTATAGAAAAAGGCCCGAATTTTCAAAAATCCGTTCTTAGTGCGCCATCACGTAGTACAACACATCTATGTTCCAAGTTTCAAGTGCATAGGTTAAGCGGTTTGGGCTGTAGACCATCTGTCAGTCAGTCACTCACATCGAAGCCTTTTACTAATATTTATTTATTTTATTGGGAATCTTACAACAATGTTACAGAAATAGATTAAAAAATGTTTGTTGACGGCCAATTACAGGGTTCCACGAGTAAGTTTATATGAAGTTGATTGAAAGTATGAATAATTAAATAAATAGCTGTGAATGCACAGGCGGCCATCGCCAACCCAGCTCCGAACACGCTGCCCGAGTTCAGAGACAAGCGGCAGACCGCCGCCCGCAAAATCCCAGTTACTAAAAAAATGCGCTCAACTAAATAAGTCAACATCGTAATTGGATGCTACTTCGTTGAAACTCCGGCTTGCTCTTATCAGATAACTGTTCTGCCTATAATTAGTGCTTGCTGACGGGACAAGAAGTGAGCACAGTCTCCTGGTTGAGTTAATCGGAACTTTTAGACCAATGCGCTCCAGCAGCTCAGGGCATATAGATAGATAAGGGGTGAAACGAGTTTTCTCCCGGAACGTATCAAAATTATTTATGATTTTTTTTCAAAAATGTACCGTAAATAATCTTGATGTTCTAGAGAATTCTACAGAAAATGCGAAAACATTGGTCGATTCACGAAAAGTGCACGTTTAGTCACGTATTATAAAAATAATGCGACATTTTAAAACTACCAAAAACTAACATTTCGCGAATAGTGCTGTTCACAAATTCGCGAATGCGAAGCGAAGTTAGTTTTATCTAATTTGAGCAACTTTCGTCGAGGGTCGGTAATTCAATATTATGCTTTGAATCTGTTCGCAGATGGTAAAATAGACGTTATGATTTATATAGAAACATTTACTAAGTCTGGCTAACGAAAGTTGATACTGGGATTTTTCGCAAACTTTTAAAATGATAACTTACGGTGCTACTACCATCGTGGATTTACCTTTAAATTGGGGTATTTTACCTTGTATTAAAAACTTTTTCAAACTTCTAAAATGAACAAAATTATTTATTATATTATTATAATTTTCATCGTAACGAAGTAGATAGGTACGCGTTGATATAATTTGGATCATTTGGAGAGCAATGCGAAGCCTCAATTTGGCATAATAATAACGTCAAAAAACAAAAAATAATTAACGTAATGAATATAAAACTCCTACACGACAAGTTAAAGCTTGAAAAAAGTTTTTTTTGCGATTCCCCCAAAGATTTGGAAGAATTAAAATCGCAGTATGGTAACAATGCTACATCGTGTGAGTGAGAGAAAGTGTTTGCCTCTCAGTTTAGGGCTGCCATAGTGATATTTTTTAAATTTGCCGCGCTTTGTCAGTATCAACTTTCGTTAGCCAGACTCTACCTTCTTCTTAGTCGTTACGCTCTTGACAGAGCGGTCGTGGTCATCACGTAGTATTTGTGGTGGTAGAGGCAGATGTAATACGCCTCACGATGTCTCGCCATCTCTCTCTATTTGATGTTAATCTGGTACACTCATGCACCGGCCCTCCCACAGCAGATTTGATTTGGTCGGTCCATCGCATGGGCGACCTTCCGCGCGGTCTTGTGCCTTCCACTTTGCCCTGGACGACTAAACGCTCTAAGGACTGGCTACCTCGTCTCGAAACGTGTCCGAAGAATGCAAGTATACGAGATTGTACTGTGGCCGACAGACGCTGCCTGATGCCGAGTTCTTGAAGTATCGAGACATTGGTGCGAAATTCAGTCCACGATACCCCAAGCATTCGTCTCCAGCACCACATCTCGAGAGCATCTATCTTCTTCCTCTCAATGTCTCGCAAAGTCCACGTTTCCGAGGCGTACAAAAATATGGGTAGAATAAGCGTACGCACGAGTCTTGTCTTCGTGGTTTTGGTGATGTTCCTGTTCCTCCATATTTTCGTCATTTTGTCCATTGCGGTTCTAGTTATCGCCATTCGCCTCTTAATTTCATCGATGCATCCACCATGACTCGAGATTAAAGCTCCAAGATATATGTAAGATTGGACTACTTCGCAATTTGCTATCTGAGTGACTTCCGGCAAGTTATCGTTCGTGCGGTTTACAATCATCATCTTGGTCTTGTTGCGATTAATCTTTAATCCGAACGCAAGGCTCACTTCTTCCATCTTCCGAAGCAGTTCTTCCATATGACGAACACTAGTTGCAAAAAGCGTGGTATCATCTGCATAACGCAAGTTCGCAATACCATAGCCGCCAACCGTAACCCCATCTGTCCAACCTTCCAAAGTGATACGCATTATGATTTCGGTGTATATGTTGAACAGCAGGGGCGATATTATGCATCCTTGACGAACTCCAGCACTTGGGTGGAAATTACTGGAGAGGACGTCTTCTGTGCGCACTGAGGCTGTGCCTTCTTCATACAGACGCCTCAGAAGGTGCACAAGGTGTTTTGGCGCTCCCATTTCGAGAAGGGTCTTCCATAAAATTGGCCATTTTACCGAGTCAAACGCCTTGGAGAAATCAACAAAGCAGATGTATGTTGGCTTGTTAAATTCTCTAGCCTTCTCAATAATTTGGCGGACAATTAGGATCTGCTCTCGTGTTCCCTTTCCTTTAACGAATCCCGCTTGTTCTGGCGCAATCTCCTTGGACAGATACGCTTTCAGTCGTTCGTTCAGAATATGTAACAAAATTTTGCTAGCGTGTGATATTAGGGCAATAAGGCGATAGTTGTTACATTTCTTCGTTGAACCCTTCTTATGTAAAGGAGTAAATACTGTATGCGTCCAGTCAGACGGCCATTCTCCTGTACGCCACACTTTATTACAAATGACGTGGAATATGTTTTCACCACGTTCTCCTAAAGCCTTGACGGTCTCAATGGGGATACGATCTCTACCCGTGGCTTTTTTAGTTTTAAGGTGTTTTATGGCGGCTCTCACTTCCGACAGAAGAATATCCGGCTCCAGATCTTCGTCATTTGGTTCCGTGTTTGAGAAGCAACGTGACTGTGGGTCTTGGAATAGTGACTGACAGTAGCACTTCCACGTTTCTGAGATTTTATCCAGTTCTGTGACTACTTCAGCACTCTCGTTTTCGATTGCCCAGGTTTTGGATGAAAGAGTTTTTGTGATAAGACGGATTTTACGGTATAAATCTCTAGATTCATGTTTCCCTGCATGTGTTTCGACTTCCTCACAAATTTTGCGAAGATATGCGTTATGGTCTCGTCTGCAGCTGGCCTGAATTTGGGCAGATAATTTGTTTATTTCTCTGACATCCGTTCCTTTTGCCTTTTTCTGTCTTCTCTCCTCAACCAGAGCAAAAGTGCAGTCTGTCATCCAATTTTGTCTTTTATGGGTTATTGCAGTTGGCGGCTCAGACTGTGCGATCGCTTCCTTAATCAGATGTTTAGCCTGGTTCCATAACATTTCTGGTGTTGCCTCATTATGTTTAATGTTAGCCCAATCTGCCCAGTTTTGCTCGATAGCTTCAGTAAATTTTCTCTCATCTCTGACTTCGATTCTCCTTTGATTGTTGTGGGGTCTCGCAGCTGTTAGCTTCAGCCTTATCTTTACAATCAGGAGCTCGTGGTCTGATCCACAATCAGCGCCAGGCAAAGTATGGGCATTGAGGATAGATGTTCGCCAGCGAGACCGTATCAGGATATAATCGATTTGGTTACGGTATTCACCTCCTGGAGATGTCCAGGTATACAGTCTCCGTGGATGATGTTGATAGAGAGTGTTAGCGATTACCAAGTTATTTTCGTCCGCAAATTGCATTAGCCCTTTCGGACCGGCGCTTAAACTACAAAGAAATCAGTAATTTTGAACTGGATTCTTAGGTAATTTGGGTCTGCAGATTACGAATTTGCAATAATTTTCCCGATTTTCCGGCGCCATCTTGGAAAATTCATATACCAACAATTGTTTCATACTGGGCCCTTCATTGCCTACGTACAATTGTGAGTGTCACAGTTGTATCATATTGGGCCTAACGCTTCCATTTTTCAGTATTTCGGGAAAGATACCATTAATAAAAAAAACATGAATAGTAAGAAAAATATTTATTTTAATCATAGACACAACTTTGTTCTAGTTTTACATTATTTAAAATAATTATTTATTTAATAATCAACAAATGCTTTGTAAGAGATCAAGTTTAACATGACTAAAGATCATTTTTCGTACAATAGTAGTTATATTATTCAGTCTTTGTTGTGAAAATCAAAAAAACAGTTTAGATCTTTGTTAAGGCACAAATAAATATCACACTTTGAGCAACGACAGCGACTACGACTCGTGCAGGAGTAGTCAGGAGCACGACAGCGCCGAGGCTGTTTCAGAGTGTCGAAGACTGGCCTGTGGTTAAATTCGTCGTACTGTCGGTCAATTGTGGGTAGAGACTTCACTCTGTATTTAGAAGAGGTAGGCATAGCAGCAAATTCCAGATCTTCTCTTGGTCTTTTTCTTGGAGGGTCATTCAGAAGGTGGTCACTAATAGATAACCGGAACGCCAACAAATCCAGGATGTCTTTAGATTTGCAATTATTGGCTTTGCAGTCAGCTCGATACTCAAACCAAGAGTTTACAATAGCCAGGTCGAACATGTGAATGATCACCTTTACAGGCCATTTTCTGGATGGGGTGTTGATATCACCTGGATCAGTAACAGCATCTTTTGGAATAGTTTTACTATTGAAGGGCTTCTTCTGCCATGCTGCTAGCATATTCAGAGGCAATGATGTTTAATGTCTTCAGAGGTACGTTTTCATCGGCACTATCTTCGTCTGAAGAAGAGGTACTTGCATAGTCAGGGTTTTCATCAATTAAGTGGGCCAAATCGATGTCATCATTATCATCGCCCTCGTCCCCAGAGTCTTTGAGGAACTCTGAGATAGCAGCATCACTTAAAACCGGAAACATCATGCGGTAACTGTGAAAAAACGAACAACCATAAGAAACTTAAAAATACGTATGAGGTTATGTAAGGCCCACGTTGATACAATTGTGTCAATAAAGTTCGTTAAGCCGTTACGCCGAAGCGTTTGCTTGCCAGTAGTCACTATTGCCACAAAAACATCGTATATTTCACTATTTATTGCAATGAATAACACATATAACACTACAGTTATAAAATAAAACAATAGTAGGTACTTACCCGCGCCAAGTCGGGGAGCGCAATCACAGACGAACTGAACACGTTGAAACATGCTCGCCGACTGAGTGTCGGACAAAACTTGCACGCGAGGTTAAAGTTCGCTTCCCGCACAAGCGTACGATATTGGGCCCGTCCACTGCTAACGTAAAACTAATGAGATAAACTCAACTTTGTGACCCACACAATTGTATTGGAGTGGTCCGAAAGGGTTAGTCGCTCACCTCTTTCATTACGCCTTCCAAGTCCAAAATTTCCCACACAGCTACCAAATGGTCGAGAATTTGCCCCAATTTTGGAATTAAAATCTCCCATAATCAAGAGTAGTTCTCTGTTGGGTATCTTTGTGATGGTGTTCTCTAATTCTGCATAGAAGCTCTCTATTACATCTGGTTTTGCAGAGCTTGTGGGAGCATAGACCTGTACGACATTCAGATTTACAGGTGAGGCTTTCAGCTTAATAGTCATGACACGGTCACTTACTGGCTCATAACCCAACACACAATCCTTTAGATGTTTCGGAATTACAATTGCTACTCCATTTCGGCTGTTATTGTCATTTCCAGAAAAGTATATAGCATGGGTGTTGGTTAGGAAATGTCCGCTATCTCTCCAGTGGGTTTCAACTAATCCGCAGATATTTAAACCACACCGGGTAATCTCCTTTTCTAAAACGTCTAGTTTTCCTGTTTGTAGTAAGCCACGCACATTCCAAGTTCCTATCGTCTGGATTTTGCGCAGCTTGATAGGACTCTACCTACCTACTCTTAAATTATCTGCTTATGGTTTGATTCGATTAACAACTTTAACATTAAAATTAGGCCCAATTTTAGAGATGCCATCGTAATAGGGTATATTACAGTCATTTATGAAAATTATTTTATTATTTACGCATGCGTTTAGCCGTTATAATGATTCAATTATAGAGCCCCAGCAGAGCTTGGAATATGATCCATGTTCTTGCATAGGTTGCGACCAATTCAAAGCCACTTGATTCGTAATCTACAATGTGTTTGTCTACCGGTGTCGGAGCCTTAAGCGGTGACATCTATGGCAAATTTTGATCAACTTTTATTATGGAACCAACTTTGAAAACGTAAAAAAAACCGGACAAGTCAAAATTCAAGTCAAAATGATTAAAAACCTATTTTAACGTGTACTAATGAAGCTCTTTTATATGATACCTTACATGATACTATTTACACATTTTGAATTTTCAACCCATATTATGTGAATCTAGGCCCTATTTTTTTGTGATACAAATCAGATTTCGGTTCGGTTTTCAGATTAATTCCTATATGTATACTCTGAGACAATGCTTCTGGCCAAATTTCAAGTTATATGTCAACGGGAAGGACCCTGTATTGTGAGTGTCGAAATATGCGGTTTTTTACGACATAAACGGCTCTAACTTTTTTAAACGATAACTGAGAAGTTTTTCTATCGCACAACTGCAAGAGATCATAGATATACAGTTTCAATTTCAACTCCATATCTTTACGCGTTCCCGAGATAAAGAGTCTTGACATACACACAGACGGACAGACGGACAACAAAGTGATCCTATAAGGGTTCCGTTTTTTCCTTTTGTGGTACGTACTATTTCATACGATTTTTTAAAAGACTTTCGACAAAAAAATATCGAATAGCTATTTTTTTGCGTTTTCAGAGTTGAACCCACAGTAAAAGTTATTCTATATTTGCCATATATGTCACCGCTTAATGCTCCGACACCGGTAGACAAACACATTATACATAAATAAGGTTTTCGCGGCATAGTTTCCACAGTGCAGTACTAGACTCACACTCATCCTATCGTGGTATTTTACCAATAGCTATTTAATAGAATTAATTTGATTACGTCTTTTATTTTATCCCACGAAAATTGCACACGTACTTATTGTTCGACTTATAAGTAAATTAACATCACTCGCAAGATGATGTAATGTAATAGATTTTGTTGCTAACCTCTCCGACTTGTATTGGAGGAGAAGTCTGACGAACATACGAAAAAGAATTATTTTTTGCAAAAGTGGTCAAAGCCGACTTCCATCGAAAAAATTCAAATAGCTTACTCAAATTGTTGTATATTTTTTTACATTATAGTTGATTTTTCAAAAACGGCTCAGCTGATTACGATTAAATTTAAATGGGACCGCCTCGGGAGTATACCCTTTCAAACTAAAAACTAATATTTTGATTCGGTTCACAATTGACAAAAATATCGATAAAGATACACAAAAAAAACAAAAAAACATACAGACGAACATAGAACCTCCGCCTTGTTGGAAGTCGGTTAAAATACAATTAATCTCATACCGCTTATTATTACAATTTAATTATTCATCGAAACAAAACCCCGTGTATTTCCCAAAATAGAGTCAGCCACTCCAAGGGATTGATTTACGAAGCCTTATAATTATCGGCAGAGGAAACGGAAAGTAATTTACTGACAGCCGAGCTGAAAAACGGAGAGGGAGGTGCTGAGGTTGTTTATTCGTTAATAATTAAACAGAAATATAAAAATTCTTAATTGCAGTATAAAATATTAATAGGTACTTGTATCTGCTCTCTTTCAGTTCTTTCCCACCGTCCACCTCTTGAGACCACCTGCATGAACCGTGGAAAGTTTTTTTCAGAGCTCACCTCTCAGATAAAACTTGAAAGCTCCTTACTTGATATTGGTGACGGTACACCTGAGAAATTCGGTGCTGGCCATCTATGGATGACAAATTGACTGTGTAGCGTTTTGACTTATAAAATATGTTCCTGAACCTATTTTATGTACTTAATTAGTCATGTATCTCACTTTTCTTATTATTAATCACATGTCTTAATTTAAACTAACTCACATATAAAATAACGCGTCATTGTTTGTCTGCGATGGACTCCTAATAGAATCGCGTATAGGGTGTGAGAAAAAAGATGTCCTATACATACTTAGATAGCTGTATACACGTTGTGATGATTTCATCATATTTAGACTCTGGATAATAGTAAAAATCCGCATAATACTAATAAAAATGATAGAAAATAGGTAATAGTTCATAAATAAATAATGTTATTTTAATTTTATCATAATGTAAAGTGACTGCCAATAATGTTTGATATTTTATGTATGAGTCCTAGTTATTCGATATAAACGTTTTATTATTATTATAAATATGTTGATTTACTTAAGCATCTCATCAAAAATTCAACACTCGTTTTTGGCGCAAAAAAATTGCCTCACTACTACGTCTAGGCAGGGTTCCCAACCGTCCGGTTTTAGAAGGAACTGTTGGGGTCAGGTCGCTAACTTCCGACCAGACGCAATTTGTCTGGTCCGATAAAATTTTGAACGCAGTTTTGCTACCTGCAGTACCTATTTTCAGGTGCTAAAAACAACGACAAAAACGGAACCACCTGGGCCAAGTACTAGTAGAAGCACGGATCAATGGAGTCAGGAAACAAATCCAAAGATATATATTTCAACAAAACTAAGGCTCCCAAATATTCTAATAATATTACGTAAAATTGACAATATCTGCAGTTCCACCTTTAAATGCGTTTTTAGAATGCATATTTAACGTGTGCAAAGCGCCTTAGCGTCATGAAATATAATCATTTGGTTGGACGAGACGAGCTGCAAGTTTCGAAATGGTGAAGGCGGAATTGATGGTGATGATGTCCAATTGTTCAACTATAATTTATTATGACCTTTTTTTTTCGATGTTGACTTAGTATGACCTTGAGTAGTTACTTTATGGTATGACCAGATTTTTGTCCGGTTTTGGCGTCTGGAAAAGTTAGCAGCCCTGCGTCTAGGCCGTGCATAGTGACAATGATATTAGTTTCGTCCTGTTCACACTTTAATACTTCAACATCTCGCCCTCTCTTACTTATGTAATTATTACTATTTAGCGCTCTGTCTAGTTATAATTCGTTTATGACTCCTAGATTTCTTTACCAATACGAGGAAAATATTGTACACTATGAACATTTTGATGCAACTTGAGAGATAGGTTATAATGGGAGACAAAGTGTTCGCCACCAAGACAATTGAGTTCTTCATGGGGGCTAAGTGTTCCGTAGAACATTTTAAAAGATTTACTTTCAAGCTCAAAATTTGATAAGGCTAGTTTTTAATTGAATTACATTACTGCCTCGGTGGCTCAGTGGTTGGTGACCCTAACTTCTGGATCAAAGAGGCGTGGGTTCGATCCCCATCCAGGGCAAATATTTATGTGAAGAACATAAGTGTTTGCTATGTGTCTGGGTGTTATTTAGTTACTATCTATATAAGTACATATTTAAAAATAAGTATATGTACATAGTATATCAGTCTCTGGCAGCCATATCACAAGCTTTGCTTAGTTTGGGGTCAGAAGCCGTGTGTAAGATGTCCTAAAATATTTGTTTATTATATTTTATTTATTTAAGAAAATCCCTTTAAAATGTTGTAGGTATATTCTTCTAGCTAAAATTCTAGGATTTTCTACAGAACATGGCCTCTGTGTAGATCTCAATTCTTTTGGTCGCGAACACTTTGGCTCCCATTTCACATTTATGTTTTTGATGAAATTATGATATACTTAATTAAATCACTTGTTTTGGAAAATAAATACTAATGATTTTATATCTGCACTTACTATACATTTCTAATTCTAACTCACCCACACAATCTCAAAATAATATAATAGATATAACCAAAGCCGAAACCTCAAATAATGGTTCGAGGGTACAACTTTGGCTATGAAACCTAAATTACTGCATTCATAAAGGTCAAATGTCCTTAAAATTATGTTTCAAACAATAATTGATAATATAAAATACGACCAAACGTTACGGAATGCTAGCCAAGGTATTTGACAGATAATTTTATCCAAAATCTCGAAATCCGCTAGGAATATTTGCAATACAAATTGTAGAGAATCGTTGTGAGGTATACAGAAAGTATAAGATAGACAAAGAGCAGTTTTTGCATTAGTGAAGCAATAGTGAAGCTACGTTTCATTAAGTTCTATAGAAGTGATAGAGAAGCTCCGTTTCACAGTAGTCCTATTTAGTTAAACCATTTCATTCGTTTCGCTATCTAACTAGGTCCTGATCGCTCTGCGGCGAAATGAAAAACCTTTTGTTTTGTATTTTCTAACAAAATAGCTGAGTTCCTGGTAAGGTGGCAAGCCCTAATTTTAGTATAAATTTGGGCTCACAATTTAATATATCATTAGAGTCATTATTTAGATCATTTTATATGCCAACTGCGGACACCCATACATAGACTGACTGTGCCGCTAGTTTTTTTTACTTTAAAATTGCATAAAATACTTAGTTATTAATCTATAAATTAAATATACCTAGTGAACAGTTGATTTTCGCTTCAAGTGTTGGTATCTACTGAGAGCATTTTCATTATTCCCGTAAAGACAAAAGTTCACATTCTATAGTTAGAAGCAATATTTTAATAGTGAAGCTACGTTTCATTATACTTCTAAAGAAGTGACAGTGAAGCTCCGTTTCACAGTAGTTCTATTTAGTTAAACCAATTAATTTGCATCGCTATCTAACTTGGTCCTGGCCACTGCAGCGAAATAAAATAACTTTTCTTTTGTATTTTCCAATAAAATAACTAAATTCTTATAGACTAGACGGCCTGCCCTAGGGTTAGAGTTCATAAAGCAACTGCCATTGGTTAATTTATTATATAAATAACATTTGGGCCTGCCATCTGCGATCATCCACACATATATTGACTGGGCCGTTAGTTCCTTTACTTTAAAATTGCTTTAAATACATAGTCATTAGTCAATCTATAAATAAAATATACTTAGTGATCAGTCGATCTACATTTCAAGTGTTGGTATCTACTGAACGCCTCTTCATAATTTCCGTAAAGACTAAAGTTCACTTTTTGTAGTTATAATCAATATTTAAGTGATAAAGCTACGTTTCATTATAGTTCCATAGCTGCGACAGTGAAGCTTCGTTTCACAGTAGTCCTATTTAGTTAAACCATTTAATTTGCATCACTATCTAACTAGGTCCCGGCCGCTGCAGCGAAATGAAAAACCTTTTGTTACGTATTTTGCAATAAATGTTTTGTGAACTGTTTGAATCTGTTCGATAATGTATTTTGGCCTACATTTTGTAATTGATTTCCATGATGTGTTTAGACGAACGCGGCTCAAAAAATACATTTCTAAAAATTAAAATTCACTTTTTTTATCTTTTCTGAGTTGTTTAAACCGCTTAATCATATTAGAGACCTTCAAGCGGCTTAAAAATTCGACACTAGGCCACCCGAGTTATACCAACTTATCTATCTACATCATATTTCATTAAAACTCGCGTGAGAAAACATTATATTAAATAAAACACCGGTTTTAACTCACGTATGATATACGGCCGGGCCGCTGGGAAACCCGACCGGTTTCGGAGTAAAATTAGTACTCCTTCATCAGGGAATACGCGCACTCCCGTCGACTGGCGCACGCGAACCGCGTTTAATTACTAATTTTACTCCGAAACCGATCGGGTTTCCCAGCGGCCCGGCCGTATATCATACGTGAGTTAAAACCGGTGTTTTATTTAATATACATCCTATTTTTTTTTACTTTCTGCATTAGTATTTATTTATTATCACAACAAAACTTATAAAACATCAAAATTTAATTCTATTAATTATAACTATTAAAATTAACCTACTTAAAATAAAAACTAATACTAAATACTTATATCTATCTATATATATAAAAGAAAGTCGTGTTAGTTACTCCACTTATAACTCAAGAACGGCTGAACGGATTTAGCTGAAAATTGGTTGGGAGGTAGTTTAGAGCCAGGAGAAGGACATAGGATACTTTTTATCCCGAAAATTGCATAGTGAAATTCCTGTAGGATAGGACAAAAAACTATTACAGTTAGGCCCAATTATGAAGGCACGATCGTAATTATAATAGCTAATTAGACTATTTCTGTTTCTTTTTCACTTTAGGCATTAGATAGAGAGAACACTTTTACGTTGCTATTAATTTTCGATGGCGCCTTCATAATTAGGCCGAAAATTGACTGACGAAACGTAATTAGATGACAGGTGACATACATTGACTGCTGAATTTTATAAATGTCACGCTTAGCAAAGGGGCAAATTTTCTTTCCAATATTACATCAGCTCGAAGAGGAATTAAACTATGGATCGACAAAGACAACTGACATTAAAATTAGATAAAATAGTTTATCCCTTTGACATGCTACATATTACAGTGACGTTTAATAATGGGCTGTCATATTGTCTGAAATTAAAAATATTTTTAAATCTACCACCATTAGAGGTTTAACATGTATCTTTATTCTACCTCTATGGTACAGAATCCATTATAATATACGAAGAAAACGGATCGACTTGATTTTTACCATGAGTAGTATGGCATGAGTAAAGGTCATCGACCTTGACTGTGAACTGTGACCTTGACACGAACATACATTTCTGTTGATTTGGTTAGGATTGAACAGTAATAACAGTGCAGCCGGCCTCAGTTGCGGCACTCCTCATAAAGCACGCAACTTACCGGACAGCCTCTCAGCTGCTTTAGTTAAAAAGCCCAGAGAAGCGGCCCAACCTCGAGTGCAAACTTTCATAACTGCCTAGGGGGTAAAGACGCAAAAAAACGGGAGACCTAGAGCACCACCTTCTAAGCTGTGTGAGAAAAAAACCCAGAGAAGCGGCTCTACCTCCGATTCCCGCGCCGCCCATAAGCTTCGGCTACTAAGTCCCCCGTTACGACACGGCGGGAACCTACGGGCGGGTTGTACACTCTAAATTTATACGAGTACGAGTATTTTGATGTCGGTCGGATAGGTTAAGAACAATGACAACAACGTGCAAGGGTACTTGATTTTTTTACAGGGCATGTGTCATTATTAACTACCATTAAATACAAGACTTATAACGTAAAACTTCATAAACTACTACTACATAACAAGCAATTGAATCATCCACAGACCCTTGAAGGTCTAAAGATAATCTAAATGCTCAAGCCCACTGCCAGTTAGCAGCGTGCCCAGCATGCTGGCAGCATTGCCACGCTGAAAGGCAAAACTTATACGTTGAGCTAAACAAACACCAGCATTTTGGTCACACGTCGCGTCCACCAGAGGCTCAGATACACTTTTGAAAACAAGATGAGCTCCCGGCCCCTACGGACACAATATCTCAATTTCAAACGGTTCAAATATGTAACAACAGCCGAGGTTAGCATATTTGCGCCGGTTGTGCTGCTCTGTCGAATCGGCCACCGCTCCAGCCCTACTCTGAGTCTCAGAGCGGTGACCGAGCTGGTCAACTAGGGTACTTGAATAGGTGAGAGCGCTCAGCTTTGTGCTGCGCGGCAGCAATGTGGGTCGACTACCTCGACGATATCGTCAATACCGCCGATCGAGACTGGTCACGACCGGCAAAGAGCGGAGGCAGATGGCACTGAGAGAGGCCTATACCCAGCAGTGGGACAAAGAAAGCTGCGGATGACAACGATGATGGAACAAATTAGTTGAGATCGACTGTTTTTTGGGTTTGAAAATATTAGTAGCTACAATATTTGTGTACCGTTGTACATTGAATTAGGGCTAATATTTTGTGGCGCACTTACTATTTTTGTTATCATATACCATAAATATGCGCGGCAGCAAAGTGGGTTGATGATATCGGCAATACCGTCGGTCGAACCTGGTCAGGACCGGCAAAGAGCCGAAGCACTGCAAGAGAGAGGCCTATACCTAGCAGTGGGACAAAAAAGCTGCGGATGATAACCATAACGAAACAAATTAGTTTAGATTGACTTATTCTTGGGTTTCATATGATTGTTTGCTACAATATTTGTGTACCGTTTCACATTGAATTGGGGCTAATATTTTGTGGCGCACTTACTATTACTTACTTCGTAACTACCGATTTTAGACCATTACTGTCTTTACAAAAGTGAGATAGCTAAACCAGATCTACATTTTGTATGACAACTCTCGAACTTAAAAGTAGTTTATCTCCGTAACTGTCAACTTTTGATAAATGATGTCTTCACGAAAGTGAGATAGCTGAACCAGATCTACATTTTGGATGACAGATGTCGAACTTAAAAGTGGTTTATCTCCGCAAATGTCAACTTTTCATAAATGCTATCTTCACAAATGTGAGATAGCTCAATGAGATCTACATTTTGGATGACAGCCATTAAACTTAAAATATCTTAATGTAGGTATTTCCGTAAGGTTAGCTACCTACATTCATTAACTTTCGCGGTACGAAGTTCGCCGGGTCCGCTAGTTACTAAAATAAAACTAATCTAAAAGACCCGGGGCAGAGGGTAACGTGGCCAGAATGCTGGCGGCGTTACCTCGTTGAATTGATATGCTTATTTTATCTTATTTCTTTGAAATATGGATAAAAATTTGTTATTTCTTTTTTCTCTATTGTTCATAAGAACAATTTCATTACAGAAACAATTTCTTTGATGTCTTTTCAACTAATTACAGCTTCACACGTTTGTAAGTTTCAGTACGAAGGCATTTAATATCTGAAAATCCTTTAAAACTCTTTGCAATCTTATTTATTTATAAATGTTATGTAGGGATTGTAACGTACAAACGGATATGTGTTATAGAAAACATCCCGTAGGTATAGATACCTAAGCTTGCCATTGGTTTGCCATGGTTAAGTAAAAATAAACGTAAGTAAATAAATAAAACACACGTATCAAAAACACCAAACGTTTAAAAAGGCAAACATAAAGCACATTACAATTTTCACCGGGGAAATTACACACCATTTCAAATGTAGGTCGGCAAGTTTCTCTGTAATTATTTTCCAGTGAGGTTTTCAGTTTTAAGGTCCAAGTTCCACCGGAGCGGAAATATGCAGAAACATAGAAAAAGGCGAATCAAACTTCTTGGCGGTTGTGAAGCTAGCTAGCTAGCTAGCTAGCTAGCTAGCAAGCTGCGTTAAACTCAACCCTGACTGAAGCTCACGTAACAGCAACGTAAATTGTTTCTAATGTCTTCTTTAATTTCATTGTTTTAAGCTTAATTTAATTTATCCTTATAATACATTATATTCAAAGACAAAGTCTTTTTGACTTTGACTTTGACTAATACATTATTACTTCTCAAAGAGTTATCTTTGTGATAAGCATTTCAAAAATCTGAAGCGAACGCAGGATTTGAACCTGCCCCTTCGGATCACTAGCCCGACGCTCTAACCAACTGAGCCAGCTCGCCTCCTACGCAAGCTTCAAATTTCTGAAGTGCTTACATTCCCCAACTTATAGCGTTGGTGGCGCCACCTGTGATACCCGTATTAGACAGGTTATCACTGAACTAGAAGTTATTAGAACTTCTAAAGATTGACGAGAGATGACGCACTGCTAAATCAATGTTATGCTTATCACAAAGATAACTCTTTGAGTTAAAAATCTAGTGTGGAAAGCACTTAAAATAAAAATAATAACATTATTACTTATTTAATATATGTAGTATGGTCGTCCATGTTGAGACGATGATGATAGGATAACATCTCGCAAAGGAGTACTCCACCGGGCGAGGTGTTGTGCCCGAGGATAGATATCCGACAGTGTAAACTTAGGTCTTGATATGGTTCGGCTGTGAACAGAAACATTACAAATGATCTATTGAGGTTGCAGCGACAAGACCTCGGACTTATGCTAGGGCTCATCACATGTCACTCCAACTTGAATAGTCACATTAATAAACTGGGAGACAGCCCACTCTGTCGTGGTTGCCTGCAGGAGAATGAAACGGTGGAGCATGTTTTGGGGCATTGCAAGGCCACGACAGAAACTAAAATTGCTTGCGGGTTGCATGACACTACTACTGCTTTATCATCAGCATCAACATCATCATCCTCATCGCCATCTAGTATACCATCCAAGCCACTGGAGCAGTTATGCCAGCGGCCCAGAGCCACGCTCCGTTACTTTAAGGAGCTGGGCTGGCTCAGGTAGACGCTGGAAGGGGAAATGCACAAAACACCCCATGCGGGACGTCAGTGCAGGACTTATCGCCCCTACTTCAAATGAGAATGAGAGACTTAAAGTACGTCGCCCGAGTCAAAAATATATTTTGCGCCCGAGTGGTACACTTTACTTTTCATCACCTCTATGAGAAAATAAAAGGCGTCTCATATTTTATTGTAATATTATTATTTTATAAAACGTAGTGGTCTAGCCGTGGTGGTATAGAGGTAGTGACACCCGCCTTACAATCGTGAGGACGCGGGTTCAAATCCCCAGTCCCGTACCAATGAATTTTTGGAATTTATAATAATTTGGGCGCACTTAAAGGCAAACCAAGAAGTCGTCCTTCTCACACAAACTCGAAGGTACCAATCTGTTATTATTTTGCTCTATTTTTCGTGTTTACACCTAATCATGTGCCTAGTGGAGCGCCATTTTTGCTGATCAATTTAGATCAAAATGTCAGTTTTGTTTTGTCCCTGATGGTTCTGTTATTTATTTTAATTATGCAATCTTTTTACACTTATAATACTACGTTCCATATGCCTCTTGTCTACGGAGGTACCTTCAGGAGAGGATAGCGAAACAACCTCGCGGAGCTTTCAGAGAAATCGTTTATTCAACAACTTACAAAACATAGTGGTATGCATCACAGACAAAACGCCACCGCGAGCTAACTCGACGCGTACGCCATCTAGTTCACTTATGCTAGAACTAATCAAAAAACATCAAATATTATGGATAACAGTTTAGCCACCTCCCCTATAGGCCGCCGATAATACCAATTGGAAGTAGCTTGTGTCTAGCGCGATCTTGTCCACCTTGTAGGTGGTCTAGCAATTGCCAGTAATGTCTTCATTCAAAAACTTTAAGACCCCATCAGTAATCAGTCTTTCATGCTATATGCCCTGCCGACTCCTATTTTAACTTTACGATCCACTGGGCTTTGCTAAATTAGCTAGGCGAAAAATTAAACACAGCGCAGCTGTATCTTGTTTTTCGCCAAGTAATTAGGTCATTTTTGTGGTCGTTTAAACTTTTATAATAAAGTACTTAGTTTTGCCTTTCCTCGCTTCACTTCCTTTTGGTGGAGTCTAGACTATATTTTCCAGTGAGCTTTCAGTTTTAAATGTGGAGTCTGATATTTTTAGTGTTTCGTGTTAGAGTTATGAAATTTTAACCTTCAGGCTCTTGGGAGTTGGCGAGTTTGTGGTTCATTTCGCGAGTATTCTGGTTCTGAAATGATCCAATTCACTGATTTTATGTGAATGAAAATGTGTATTCAAAATATGTTCACAGTTGATTACAAACTAACTCATGGTAAGTACGCTGTTTTAAAGCATCATTATGAAATAATATATTAGGACGCTTATTCTTGAACATAGGCCACCCATATAGTATTCCAAATTACAAGTACGACCGGTGAATTGCTTGGTTTGAATACAATGTGAGCATAAAGCCATCGTCTCAACATACCTACTTCAGTGCCTCAAGTTGAAAGTTGTTGACCAGAGTGTATTATTAGTGATGACGGCACTGAAAAATGTAGACTCTCATAACGTGTAGTCTCTATTAGCTCAAAATAGCTTAACCAATTATGTCTTGGAGTCTTTCTGCGTGATAAAATTAGAAACGAAACGATCCGAAACTGAACCAAAGTTACCGACGAAGCCTAGAGTTTTGGCAAGTTGTAATGGCAGTGGCTAGGACAAAGTGAATTGACGTTCTATACCTAAGTCTATACAGGGTTATTTCTAATCAATTAGCATTCTTCTAGGGGCTTATTCTGTACATCAAAACTAACAACTTTTATTCTAAGACTTTCGTCATAACTAAAAAAAGTCAGCTGTTTCATACATTTTGTCGCGGGCGGTTTTTTTAAGCCCCTAGAAGGATGCTAATTGATTAGAAATAACCCTGTATAGACGAAAAGTTTGCCAATACACTACGGAGCGCTACGCGTAGCGCATGGATGTACGTTCTGCGTAGCATGCTACGCAAAAAGTACTTAACATGATGATTTTAATCCTGACTTCTTACTAATAATATAAATCCGATAGTGTGTTTGGCAGTTTATTAGTCTGTCAGTTTGTCCCTCTTTTACGTAGCAACAGAGCAACGAATTGACTTGATTTTTGGCATGAAAATAGTATGAAATACGGAAAGAGACGTATAGGTTACTTTTATCCCGAAAGAAATCCTATGAGGATAGCACAAACATTTTAAATACCATCAGAAGCGTAACCGCGGACAAAATCTAGTAGGTAATGTCATGATTTTTAATCGTTGAACCAAATTTTGATCTGGTTTTTAAATATTTATGTCGAATGATATTTTCTAGTATTTGTAAGGGTAACATTTCTCTGGTTAATGATTGGCCGATTTAACAACCCGTCTGCATTTTAATGCATGCAATAAGAACTGCTTCCGGTGCAGTTTTAAAACAGCCAATCAGGAACCGAGAAAAGAAACTGAAGAGATAATTTAATTAAAAATATTAATATTTAGGTGAGATCATTCTCGATTTGCGCCTCGAGGCGAAAGCACACATTCAGTCAATCCAAGTTGTGATAGTATAATTATTTAAGAAACTAATGTAAAATAGTTTATGGTGACCAAATACACATCATATTTGACTTATTAGTTTGATTTATTATAGTAATAAATCTAAAACAAAATCATCCTTTTGCAAGTCAGTTGAAAAGAAAGAAGACGATTCTCAAAATAACTTGATACCACAACTTTGTACGAAAACTAAAACTGAAACTCGTCGGGAGAGCGCGTCAATCGCGCTGTCGGCGGCACAAAAGCTCTTTGTAGTGCAACGTGTTTTGCATGAAAATGTAGCTACATACGTACTGTGAACTGATAAACGTGGCTCTTAGTACAGTCACAGGGTAGAAATTTTACAGAGCTATAAATTTTACATTTTGCAATATACAAACGGTTTGGTTAACTTTTTTCTAATCTGTACCTGGATGGAACATGTTGATTTTCCCAATTTGTCTTTTGAAAACATTTATTTTTTACAAGTTTCGATTCCAATTTTAATTTCAATTGAAAAAAATATATATATACGCGTCGAATTGTATCCCTCCTCCGGTGGTTCGTCGGTCAAAAAGTACTAAACATGATGTATTAAATCCTTACAGCTACTCCTTTCAGCTTTTCAACCCCATCGACCATCAGTCCTCCGTGCTGTGTCCTGCTCATTGATATTTCAACTTGCCGATTCGGATGGTTCTTCTACAGATCTTCTCATTTATGATTCGATCCTGCAGAGATTCCAAGCATAGCCCTCTCCATAGCTTGTTGTTCTACTTGGAGTTTAAGTTTTGGTATACAGTAAAACATAGGCCCAAATTACATGATTTGGAATTAATATGCTTGTTGGCCGTATCAAGCTTAATGGCGTGTTTGAAGTTATAAAGTTGCGCTAGCCTCTAAATTTTCATCCATCCTTCCATCTTACGGCCTGTCTGCTGATTTCTGCACATGGATATCAGATTTCTTGAGGAATCGGTCGATACGAGTTGTCGTTGATGGATGCTTGTCAAACCAAATGGCTATCAATGCCGGTGTTCCTCAGGGGTCTGTGCTCTCTGCGACACTCTTCCTACTGCATATCAACGATCTGCTTCAGCCCGGGATCTTTGAGTACGCAGATGACAGTACAGTCGTGGAGAGCTACACATCCGGTGCAAGAACCAGCGGGCCACAGATCGAGTTACACAGAAAGGCTATGGTTGAACGGCTCAACTTGAGTCTGCAGGCGGTATCCGACTGGGGTAATGCTAACCTGGTCAATTTTAATGCCACAAAGACTCAGGGCTGTCTGTTTTCGGCCTAAAAGAGACCCTTTCAATTGTCTCCCGCTTTCCGTGGTGTCTCCGTTCCGGTAACTGACAGCTTGGAACTATTAGGCGTTTCACTCTCATCTTCTCTTAACTTTGGCTCTTACATAGAGTCCAAAGCCCAATTCGCCTCCAAAAAACTTGGTGTTCTTTCTAAGGTGAGACGGTATTGCACACCTGAGCAACTGCTTAGTCTTTATAAAGTACAAGTCAGGTCTTGCATGAATTACTGCTCTCACCTTTGGGATGGCTCTGCCAAATATCAACTGGAGGCTCTGGAGTCGATTGAGAGGCGAGCCAGGAGGCTGATTGACAACGACACCTGCGCAGCTGCGAAGTCTTGAGCATCGTCGCAAGGTAGCGTGTTTGTCGGCCTTTTACCGGATACAAATCGGAGAGTGCGCCCAGGAGTTGCACAATCTGGTCCCCCCTGCCCCTTTCTTCTATCGTACGACTAGACGGACGTGACCAAAGCGCCACCCTTTTATGGTGGATATTCCGCGCGTTAGAACCAAGCGTTTCGAATCCTCATTCCTCATTCAGCCGGAATGTGGAACGCTTTGCCTGGGTCTGTGTTCCCGTTAAAGTACAACGTGAGTGTCTTTAAATCCCGAGTAAATAGGTATCTTCTAGGTAAGCGTGCTACACCCTATACCGCACATCTGCTTCACATCAGGCAGTGTGTAGTCAAACGCGAACCTATTCGAAAAGAAAAAAAAAATTGTGCAGCTGACAGACAAAAACCATCCACCAGCACTATTCAGCATCTTTAGTATGTAATTCAAATGTTAAAATAACACGAACATCTGGCCCAATAAAAAATGAAGAAACCCAGCATCCAATTTCAATAAAAATCTTACACAAAAACGACATAAATTACTAATTTCCAAATTGCCGATTTCTGCACAATCAAACGGTTCTGTCGCTCGGCCCATTGCGCTATTGTTCGGCTCCGGTAATAAAAGAAATTCCTTTTTAAATGGCCAAGTTTGCCTTTGATGTGGGTGTGAGAGTTCCGTAGTTGTAAATTAGGATTTAAGCCATTTGAAAAGAAAGCGAATAAAAATATATATTAAAATACATTTTAATACCGCCGTTTTAGGCCGTGGTGGTCTAGTGGTAATGACACCCGCCTTGCAATCGTCGTGGTCGTGGGTTCAAATCCCGGTCCTTTATTAATTAATTCCTTGGAGTTTATATACGGAATTTCACACCACTGGCTTTTCGGCGAAGGAAAACTTACCTGCATACGTCCGTAGAAGAAATTCGATAGCGTATGTGAATCCACCAACCCGCACTGGGCCAGCGTGGTGGATATGGCCCAATCACCCTTCGTGGGTAGGCCTACTTCCTGCTGTGGACTATTGAAAAGGCTGGTACAGTACATTTTATTTATATTCGTTTATATAAATAAGAATCAAAACTGAACGCAAATACCTAAATCAAAAAGATAAAAGAGTGAGCACTGAGTAGATATAAATGCAGTAAATCCTTAAATTCTCAGCCATTTTCCTTATGGAACCCTAAAAACGTCTTCTATTATCGCCATATCTTTGAGAAATTGCAGCGTTTTACACGCCATCCTTTCATAATGAATTGAAACAGGAAATTCTTTAGGCCTGGTGATGGATTATGTGCCACGCTGCCGGTGTGACGGCTGCCTTATCGCGACGCCATTTTGATAATATGATAATGACAGCTGTCAAAAGTTAGACAAGATGGCGGACATGGCGATGTTTACTTAGCAATTTTAGCGCGTAATATCTCGAGTTAAAAAACAAGTTTGCTTTTGGTTATAGGTATTGCTGGAGTATTGAAATGTTTTGTGGATCTAGAATTTAAATTTTTAGGCACAAAAAAAACATTAGTAGCTGATGTTTTGATTATTATGTATCTGTCAGATACACACCACATAATTAAAGAGCTGATCATTTGTTGGTATAAAAAATAAAAATTTCATTGCAAATATTAAGTTTATCGTGCTACGGTGTATGTAAATACATCGTCTCTTTTTGTGAGTAAACTTATGTTCAGCATAGATCTATTAAAGATACGGTTTTACTATATCTACCTGTTACGGCGCCTTAGAGCTGCCTATTTTTTCTATCTACCCGCATTTACCGAATCCTATGGCCTAACCTCATTTTTCTCAGATGACGACCGCCTAGGTACTTTTCGTGGATAGGTGAGACGCGCTGTTTGCTTTGGCGAACAGTCTGCCCTTGACCACGCGCTTGACGTGTGCCCTAGGACCGTCTCGTCAACTACTATATACGCAATTGTGATACCTCTCCCGGACGTCGTGTCATCTCGCAAATACAGTCCACTACACGCTACTACACGCTTCACGACTGCCTGAAGAAGGGACCCAGGAGCCACCAGGATCAAGGTCCTGCAGCTGTGCTCACCGACCCGGAGTATTCAGGTTAGTCGTCGTCTTCCCACACCCCTTTGTGTCCCGCGCTATCTGCCATAATACTTGGTGGCCGCGCTAACACAACCTTCACAAGATACAGCCTTGGCCAAAAGTATTAGGCACCCTGTATTTTCACTCTCTCTTCTAAACGAATTTCACTCCTTTTTGGCATTTTTAACAAAATTAGGTGTCGATTTAATCACACCAACAGAAATGAAAGCTTGTTTACTTGTTAGTGTCCAGAACACAAGTGACCAAACATTGACTGACAAACCGAAAGAAAACCGAATCCTTTGTTTTCGGTCACCAGGTGTTTTATGACATTAACAAAGAGCCGCTTGATATTCTAAGAAGTTATTTATGACCCCGGTAAGTCATTTAAGAGAAGCACTCAGTTATTGGTTAAGTAGTAAACATGCATTTAGATTTTTAAAGGTGCCTAATACTTTTGGCCAAGGCTGTAATTTAGTTTGTATTGTGTTGTTCTGTTAGTTACTATCTCAGACCAAATAATAAAAATCAAGACAACAAAACAAGTGAGGCCGGCAAAACTACACCTCGCCGTGTACATATACAATTACATGCACAAACACGTTCAAGAAAACTACGCCTTTACCGAAACAACACCGACGTACTCACCATGTGTGTAAAAAACAGCCTACTTTTCTGTTCACGACGTTCTGTTTTGATTTTTTTATTTGACCTTTTGTTACTATAAATTTATTTTATTTTATGACAGTCTAAGCTATAAAATAAGTAAGTTCGTATAGGCCGGGTGGCTAGCCCTGGTGTCAGAGTTTTTAGGCCGCCTGAAGGCCTCTGACATGGCTAAACGGTTAAAACAACCGGGACCTACAATTTAACGTGTCATCCGAGCCACGGTAGCGCTCAGTTGGAAAATGCCACCCGCGGTCACCCATCCAAATACTGAATAGTCTAAGCTATGTAAATACCTAAGTACCTATGCAACTTTGAACGGACTGGATGACTAGATCTAGTGTCAGAGTTTTTGAGCTGCTTAAAGGCCTCTGGCATGGCTTAAACTTTAAAAACGTCCTGGGTATTAAACAATAATGAGCAGAGTATCGTTAAATTACTAAGTTCTTTTTTTAGATCGAATTCGAAAGCTGGTTCAATATCTAAGTAAAATTGCGTTATTTTGGGCGTCCTGCAAAGCATTGCACTCGACTGTTCCGGGTTATTTATGGAGCATCATAGCTTCTCAATAATTCAAGCGATGTCGCTCGCTGATCGCGCTACTTTGGTCTACAGTTTGCTATTTCATGTTCTTTCTACTTTGGATACTTTCAACTAAAATGTTTATATTTTATTTTATTAACTACAATAAGATACAATACTACTTTATATGCTAAAACTACCTACACTACTACTACATAGAAATCAATTGGATCATCCATAGACCATTGAAGGTCTAAAGATAATCCACATGCTCAAGCCCACCGCCAGTTGGCAGTGTGCCCAGCATGCTGGCAGCATTGCCACGCTGAATGGCAATGCTATAAATATTAGTAGTAGTAGTTATATTAGTAGTTCTCCAACCAGTAGACCGCGGACTTTAAATCAACTGGGACGGTAAATTTGTAGCATTTATAAGTAAATATATGCTCAAAAATGCACAATTTACACTACACTTGCGAAAGTATTCTTAACCTTCCTATACCCGCGCGTTGGTCTGTGAGACCGACGAAATGTTATTTCGCATTTATTTTAAATTCAAACAATTTTGACAACTGACAACTGACTTTGACATTTTTGCTAGCTGCCTCATTTGTTGATAGCTTCACTTGAGTACGCTGAACGAGCGTTTACAAGTATGGCGTTACGATTACTTAGTACTTATACCCGCGTCGGTCTCACGGGCCGATTGGCGCCATATGCACCCAGCATATGGCGCCAATCGGTCCGTGAGACCGACGCGGGTATACCTACTTGTAACAAAAATTATTGTGTCAAATGTTGGTATGGATTATAGGTTACTTCATTTTTAGGGTTCCGTGCCTCAAACGGAAAAAACGAAACCCTTATAGGATCACTTTGTTGTTCGTCTGTCCGTCTATGTGTATGTCAAGACTCTTTATCTCGGGAACGCGTTAAGATATCGAGTTGAAATTTAAACTGTATACGTATATCTATATTCTCTTGCAGTTTTGTAAAAGAAAAAATTCTCAGTTATCGTTTAAAAAAAGTAAGAGCCGTTTATGTCGTAAAAACCGCATATTTCGACACTCACAAAAATCAAAACCTACAGGGTACTTCCCGTTGACATAGAACTATGAAATTTGGCAAAAAGCATTGTTTCAGAGTACACATATAGGATAAAAATCTGGAAACTGTACATTTTTATTTAAATCACAAAAAAATAGGGCCTAGGTTCACAAAATAGGGGTTCAAAATTCAAAGTGAGTAAATCGTATCATGTAAGGTAGAAAAGAACTTCATTAGCTCATTTTTAATTATTTTAACAATGTGTAATTTTTAATGTATGACGAGAAAAGTGAAAAAAAAACTTTTCTGTCGATGATATAAGAGATTTTAACAACTTACTTCCCAATTTTGTGAAATTTTCTGAATTTGTACGGAACCCTCGGTGTGCGCACCTTACTTGCACTTGTCCGGTTTTTTTTTTATTTAAGTTCATTTTCGCGGTACGTTTCTTTAGTTTTTATTCGCTCTTGACCGCTCTGGTTAGTACTCGCAAATCTTGTCAAGATTAGGCTACTTTATAATTATATTATTTCTGACATTATTTAAACAAAAGTAAACAAGACTATAAAAAAATATAATATAATATTTGTTTATAATATATATATACATATATATATATATATATATATATATATATATATATATATATATTTACGAGTCAAGACAAATATTGATACTTACAGTATAAATACGGCATAAATGTAAAAATAAACTATAAAATATATTTGTAGTTGGGAACTAAAAAAAAATAAAAAAAAAAAAAACGTTTATTGTTCTTAAAAAAAAATTTAACACATACCAAGTTGTACACTAGATCTCACACTGGGGCGACCTGTGTCGTGAGATCTAGGCTCTTCCTTAACAAAACCAAAACCAAACCACCTAAAACAAAATTCACAAAACCTTATAGTATACAAACTTAACACGAGTGTTGACATGAGTAACACGAGTGTTAAAATGTCCAATAATCACGCTGATTTTATTATTTTTATCAAATAAAGCTAATATTCAGGTACTATACAAGGCAAACACTGTGTAGGACGTCCACCCAAAAGGTGGACGGAGACCGCAGAATCGCGCTTAATGCAAGCGCTACCAACCGGTTTTATTAGAGATCTTTAGGGGAGGCCTATGTCCAGCAGTGGACGTCCTATGGTTGAAACGATAACGAAGACGAAAATATAAGTTCATTGTCAAAAGCTCTATTTATGCAATAAATACCTACATTTATGCAATGTTTGTTATGCAATGGCCATATTCTTTTTCCATAGCGTTTCAGTTCGTAAACTTAAATAAACAGGAGGTAACGTTGCCTCAACCAAAATAGCGGCTCTGTTACACTTCGGGACAGTTACGATTTCAAATTAAAAGATTAGAGGGAAGGTCGGAGCAAATACACATGTACCACGTACCTGGGTCTGCTCCGGCTACGCCTGACACTCCCGCCGTCGTGATGGCACCCCAAGCTTGAGATTGTTTGTCGACATCCGTGTCTGGGTACACCGTGTATTTCTGGCTCCTCTGGCTGCCTGCCTGGCTGGCTGGCTGGCTTGGTGGGGGCCTCTCCTGAATCAGAAAAAAGATTGAAGCTCTTTACATGACTAGCTAAACTGGTAAAAATATTCTTTGATTTATGGTACCTAATACTCACCGTTAGCAGATTAAGTCGGTCGTGGTTTCTTAGTTTTCGTTGAAACAGTTGATGAATTGCACGCAGTTTAGATGAGTGGAAAATTTTATTTATTTGATGTAGTTTTGATTTAGATTAAAGTTTTAGGAGGGCTGGCACGCCCACACTGCTTGCGCGCCGGTGATGGCGAGGCGTATTCGTCCGCGATATGCCTTCGCTCCCGATTTTATGAATACCTACAGGTACATGACAGTTGCAAGCTGTCAACTGCGTTTGCTACCGCCTTTTGGAATTAAGCTCTGATCTAGTAATAATAGAATACAGATTACCGGAACGGTACACAGGATATATTTGCAGTACATCGTAAACACTCAATAATTCAGAAAATGTCGTCCGCCGAATACGCTACTTTTGTGACGACCGATTTTCAGCTGCGACTTGTATTTCGAGAAGCACTTTGGTCAAACACTATACACAATATCTACCTACAAATTTTTCTTTGTAAAATTACTGACATATCTATCTACATCTCCTTAATAGAATTGTAAACGATGCATTTGATCATGTGATTGTGATTTTATCAATTTTTGACATTTTTATTTTTACTTTTACAATTTGACATTTTATTGCGTTTATACTGACTGACTGACGAAAATTTACCAAATTGGATAGATTTGGCAGGTTTTCGTCATTCATACTACTGGCACCGTGTTGTGTTTACTTGTTTTTAATGTAAGTAGTGAGTAAAGGGGGTTTCTAATTCACTTTGCTGTGATTGGTCGGTTCTTATCTCCAAGTTGACCTTGAGCCCCTCCCACGTGCTGTGATTGGTCGGTTCTTATCGCAAAGTAGGTCATGTGTCTCCCACGTGCTGTGATTGGTCCGTACTTATCGCAAAGTAGGTCATGTACCCTATCAAGTTGACCTTGAGCCCCTCCCACGTGCTGTGATTGGTCGGTTCTTATCGCAAAGTAGGTCATGTGCCCTACCCTGCTCCCCGCCGCCTCCAACCCGCCTTCACCCCGCCTTCGCCCCGCCGCTGCCGAGACCGTCGCTGAGGCGGCACCCCGCCCCCGCCTTCACCCCGCCTTCGCCCCGCCGCCGCCGAGACCGTCGCCGAGGCCGCACCCCGCCCCCGCCTTTACCCCGCCTTCGCCCCGCCCCTGCCAAGACCGCCGCCGCCGCCGCCGCTGCAACCGCAACCGCGGCTGCGACCGCGACCGCATACGCGACCGCGACCGCAAACTCGACCGCGATCGCAATCGCAACCGCTGCTGCAGCCGCAGCCGCAATCGCCGCCGGCGCCGCCGCCGCAGTCGCGACCGCGACCGCAAACTCGACCGCGATCGCAATCGCAACCGCTGCTGCAGCCGCAGCCGCAATCGCCGCCGGCGCCGCCGCCGCAGTCGCGACCGCGGGCTAGACCCGCCGCCGCCGCCGTCGCCGCCTCCGAAGCCGAGCTGGAGTCTTCACCCCCTCAGAACCTTCGCCCCTTTGAATTCTTCGTCCCTTCGAAAACCCCAACACCCACATCTATCTATAACAATAGAAATAATCCGCAAGTAAATGAAGGAAAGAGGAAGAACGTTGTATTCAAGATAACAACATTGTAAGCACAAAAAGAAAATTAATGCAGTTAATAGTTTAAACTTTGTATAAGAGAAAAGGCTGTAGAGAATTTGTAATCTCTTTGTAATTATAATCTCAATGTTTAATCCTTATGTGAATCAATGATAAAAACTTATACGAGTAATATGTATAATAAGGTTGAATACAACAATAAAACACAGTGTTATTATTTAATATTGTTTTCTTTATTAATCCATGATGTTTCATCGATACCCAACCACTTGATTAGGACTTTATTTCCCTTTCTTTTCAAAACTTTCTCTACCAAATAAATGTCAGGATATTTCACTTTTTGTAATTCCTGCTCATAGAATCCACCTAAAATTGGTCTGCTTCTTTCATCTTGAATTTGATAGGTAATTGGATTAGTAGTGTTCACTTCCACTATTTTAAATATTTCAGCACTCCAATTGCCGGTGTATCCTTTAGCAAACGTACTTTTATATTTGCTAATACGCACATAATCACCACATTTATATTTAGGTTTTGGTCTTGCTTTAATATGGTTGTAAACAGTAGATAAAAGTTCGTTAGCATTGTCATGAGTAATACTTGCTGGGGAAGCCCTGATAGTACGATGTACTGTACTGTTATATTTATCTATAACTTCTGTGAGTAGAATATCATTCCAACGGTAGCTGTTTTTATACATAAACTGTTTCCAAAGCCAAGTTTTGATTGTTCGTATAAATCTTTCGGCAATCGACGCTTTCATAGCACTATAAGTAGAGTAATGATTTATCCTGTATTGCTTCATCAGTTTCTTAAATTTCTCATTAAAAAATTCTCGACCGTCATCCGATTGTATGTTAAATGGCTTTCTCTTTAACTTATTATTCAGTATAATCAACATGGATTGGATCACATCATCGGCTGATTTTGTTTTAACCGGTTGAGCCCAGGCATATTTTGAGAAGGTATCGATACACACCAATATATACTTATATCCTTTATTATCTTTAGAATGTTTTTGCATATCAATCAAATCAATTTGCCAGGTGTCGTCGATACCTTTTTGAATAAATCGTCTTCGTGGAAATCTTTTGCGTGCATTCTTGTGAAGCTCTTGAACGACTTGCCATTTACTCATGCTTTATGAGGTGTGTTTGTGGATGTCTTATCGACATCCGTAAGAGGCTTTACAATTGAAGGAGCCCCCGCAGCCGTAGGAATCTTCGAAACCTTAGGAGTCTCTACAATTGTAGAAGTCTTTGCAATTTTAGAAGTCTTTGCAATTTTAGGTGTCTTTACCTCAACGATAGAGGGAGTCTTCGTGACCGATTTAGGTTTAGATATTTTGACATCTGCTGTAATTCTAAGCTTATTTTGTATCTCAGTAAGAGTTTTTGAGGTATTTTTAATCTTCAATAAACAAAAATTTATATTCTCTTCCAATTGCTTTTTTGTTACTGCATCATTTTTTAATACACCTTCCCGTACATTTCTTAAAATACGATTTTCACAGTCTATGGTATTTCTAAAAGCTTTAATCGGATATGTTTGATTAGTGGAGGAGTAAGATGATGATGATGTTGAATGTTTGTTACCAAGTAAGTAACGTCCAAACTTATTCACCGTCATTATTACAATGAGCTAAATCTTAACCAAACAGGTTTTTTATTGTCATCAAAGATGGTGGCTTAATAATTTTTGCTTCACTCAATTCCTCTATGATAGATAATATTTCATTATCATGACCGGTGTTGCCAACGGCTTGTGAAGCAGTCAAAAGACGTAATCTATCAATAAGTTCATTAGGATCATCCCAATACATAACATCCGTATTAGGATAGTATTTTTTCATACTTAAAACATTTGGTGATAACGATGATAAGATGTTAGATTTGGCGGTAAAACCGGAACCGCTAGCATTACTTTTGGAAAGTATGTGTGGTCGTATGTACTGTGCATATTTGATTCCTTTATCACCTTGCACCTGGCCAAGTGGTGAATAGTTACGTTTATGAACATTTGTTGTTTGAACTATTTTACTATAATTTTTCACATCAGCATTCTCAATAACATTATTGTTGGGACTTTTTTTGAATAACAGTTCACACAATCCTGGCGTATACTTATATTGTATATTTTTAATTGTAAAAAAATTGTTGTGAAATTTTATTTCGTCATTGCCAATGAAATATCCATCCTCAACTATACTTGCACCATAGGGTATTTTTGTAATATTATTCAATACCATCGAGTCCAGATATTGAGATACGAACGATGGTATTATTTTTTTCTTTTGTTTTGATGAAGGCGATGCTGCATCTTCAAAACGCTCGTCTGAGACAGAACTGTCCGTTGTATTTGTAATATCACTGATATTTATGAGTGATTCATCAGTAATTTTTTCACTACTTTCGTCTAAGTTTTCCATTTTATTTTTACCATTATTTTTTAAGGTTTGGTTCAGTATACTGTTCAAGGGCTGTGTGATTGGATTAAAGGTGTCCTTCAACAAAGATGACATTTCCGCTTTATCACTATTAATTTTTTTTAATTTATTTTTTACCGAGTTAACCGACTCGATCAATTTACGTTTAATTTTTTTATCACCAAACATCTGTACTGTTGGAGGCTCCATTGCAAAGTGCTTACTAAATTAATCTTACATTCGTTTAAGTTATTTTCCTCTACTGAATGCTTAAGAAAACATCGAAACCTCTACGATAGCGTCCTTTGTTTATATCCATATTTTTATCAATCACAATAAAGCTATATTGATTATCCCAACACATACGACATACGGAGAGAAATTTATCCCATAACATATCCGTATTTACATGATCATCATATACATGTTTTAGATTCATATCGTCTTGCTTGAAGAGTATAATAAAGTTTGCGTTATCACGTACCAGTTGTTTAGGTATTTTACTATATGTCTGACATAGATAAAAACAATCTAAGCCTTTATGTCTACCCATAGAGAAATATTGACGTATAGATTCTTGATCTTCCATGGATACATCATCAAATATAATAATACTGTCATTTAACGTTTCATCAAACGGAGAAATTTCACTCTTATCAGAGAAAGTGTAAAAATTCACGGCAGGAACTTGTTTGAAAACTTTTCCAAGGAAAAGGTACTTCGGTTGGTTTAGAGATTTTGAATATAAGTAGACGTTTTGAAATTTTAATCCATTTATATCCAGTAGGAGGGTGAGCAATAGATTAGTTTTCCCACAGCCTGACGGACCACAGATTAAACATCTTATACTATTGGGCAGCAGCGAGCTATGTTTACTTTCTTGTTCATTAAAATTATCCAAAATATTCCAATCCTTAACGGATAAAGACGTGTTCTGTTTTTTAATCTTCATTTCGCTAAGACGATAGACTGAAGACGCGTGTGCTTAAATAGAAACTAAAAATGAAGTTGCAACATGATACCGTTTCCAAATGTAATAAGTGTTTTGGGAAAAGAAGGTGTCGGTTTGGTAAATAGTATGAATTACCTTTTGAATTACATTTACCAGGATACAACTACTGCGATCCCAGAACTAAATTACATAAACGTTTAAATATAGGTGACGTTGGAATCAACCCCTTGGATGACGCTTGCAAATCCCACGATATTGCATACTCCCAAAACCCTGCTTTAGAGGCGCGACACAGAGCCGATTTAGAATTAGCTTCAGTCGCAAAGAAGCGGTGGGAGGAGTCACCCAACTGGTCCGAAAAATTGTTCGCTCTCGCCATTAATAAAATAATGAAGTTTAAAGTGGAAAGAGGTATGGGAATGCCCATGTCAAAGGTGATTGCCGCCAGTCGTAAAGCGGTAAAAACTTCATCTAAAAATAAAAAAACTATGAATCATGATAAATTAGTGAGCGTTGCGGTGAAAGCAGCCAAAAAAACGATGAGTAATAAACATGTCAAGACGCCTAGAGTGATCCGACTGCCAAAAAGAGGTGGTTTTCTTCCATTGATTCCGATTTTGGGTGCTTTGGCTGCTACCGGTTCATTGGCGGGAGGTGTAACAGCAGCTGCTAAAAACATTTACGATATGGTTCAGAAAAGGAAGGGAGCATCTGATCCAAGTATACCTACGGCTGTGGGAAGAGGCATGTACATGGCTCCATACAGAAAAGGGATGGGTCTTTACATGACACCATACCAAAAAAACTAACTTTCACCCTACCGAAACGTGCTCTGTATGATTACGAAATTGTGAATTATGTGAAACGTATGAATATTCCATATTTTCGCGGTGTAATCATGAGAGATGATCTAGTGATGAGAAAATCTCCCCCATGGAGATATGAAACAGGAGTAATTAATTTAGACGATTCGAGTGGGGTGGGCACACATTGGGTGGCGTATGTGAAGAAAGATCAAGATTGTGAATATTTCGATAGTTATGGCAACTTGAGACCGCCTCAAGAGTTTATTAATTATATGTCAAAAGGTGTCAATGACACGTCAATCAGGTACAATTTTAATAATGTTCAAAATAAAAGTTTGTTTAATTGCGGACATTTGTGTTTACGTTTTCTATTGAGTGTGTGTGATTATATATTTACTAAATAAATGTGTTTATATGATGATGTATGGCGGTTTTAATTTCATTTCCATGCTAGAAGTGGAAAGGTAATAATGTCTTTTACCCTATCTTTAAACGGAATCAAATCTGTGTTGGAAGCTAATTATTTACCTCCGATAGAACTATCGCCGCACGAGCGATATGAATGTGCTCTCATTCATTTTAAGACTTTTAATTTAATCCCTAATGTTGATAGTAGCAATAATCTGTTTCATTATAGCGATAAGAATGTTATTGAGCTTCCTCGCGGCTCCTACGAATTGGAGGATATTTTTCGGTATATTAATCAGGAACTCGTTAACCTCAGTGGGGATTATTCTTCAAAACTAATAGACATGGAAGCCAACACAAACACAATGAAATGTTTGTTTCATTCCCCCATATATGACATTCATTTTGAGAAACAGAACAGTATCGGAAGTATATTTGGATTTTCACGTAAACGGTTGGATCATGGCAAAATTCATTACTCAGATCAAGCTATAAATATTTTAATCACCAATACTATAAGAATAGAGTGCAATATAATAGAGGGATCATTCATCAACGATAGACCGGGGCATGTGCTACACGAATTTTCCCCATCAGTACCACCAGGATATCAAATCATTGAAAATCCCTCTCACCTCGTATATCTACCTTTGAAAGTTGACTCTATTCCAAAACTTGAAATACGTATTGTCAATGAACAAGGGAGACTTGTTAATTTTAGAAACGAGAACATTGCCCTTCGTTTACACATTAGAAAGATAAGATGATTATCTATAATAACGTTGGAGGAAGTGTGAAAAGTCGCAGTATCACGAGTGCTACGGTAAAGAGTACACCGTCAGCACCATCAAATACATCTAGTCCTACTACTCCCACTCCCACGAGATTAACCAATAAATCTAATAAAATAAGAAAAGATAATATCTTATTTTTACAATCTTTAGGATTGTAAGAAGTCTTGCGTCAGAAAATCACTAAAAATAAAAATGACATCATCATCATCATCGATGTTGAATATTGCGGAGAAAGTTATGTATGATGATGGTATAGAGAGTTTTGAGTATCATACATATGTACCATACAACAATGTTTTCGGTAACAATGATGAGATTAGAATTTGTGTTAACAGCCAAGATCTCATAGTACAACCCAGCCAGAGTTTTCTAGTGATTGAAGGTTCTAAAACCAAAGAAAGTACTCTCGTTAACAACTGTATGGCTTTTCTGTTTCAAAATATTCGCTACGAGTTAAATGGGGTTGAAATTGATAGGAGTAAAAATTGTGGTATCTCCACACTTATGAAAGGTATTTTATCATATGGCAAGGAAGAGGGTACTGCTTTGGAGAATAGCGGATGGAATTTAAGTGGTTTCAAAGATGTGGAAGAGTTCTCTTTCATCATACCACTACGCCATCTGTTGGGTTTTGCCGAAGACTATAAGAAAGTGATTGTACGTGGTAAACATGAATTAATACTAAACAGAAGCTCTACGGATGTCAACTGCGCTACTAAGTCCACAGCACCAATTGATATAACTATAAAACGTATCGTTTGGAGACTTCCCATAATCAAAGTGTCAGATGATGAGAAATTGCAACTTTTAAGTTTTATAGAAAATAACATCTCAATTCCTATCCCATTTCGCGCTTGGGATTTGTACGAGTATCCAATGTTGCCTGCATCACACAAAAACATATGGAATGTAAAGACATCTACACAGCTGGAGAAGCCTCGTTATGTAATTCTTGGATTTCAGCATGCACGCAACAATGATGTGACAAAGAATATGAGTGAATTTGACCACAGCAATTTCCAAAATGCACGATTATACTTGAATTCTCAGTACTACCCCTATGACTCGTTTGAATGTGATTTCGAAAAGGGCATCTATTCACTGTTGTATGAAGCGTTTGCAAGTTTTAAGAGATCATACTATGGGGTAAACAATTCCAATGTTTCCATCAGTCCATCTCATTTTAAAACTAAAACACCTTTGGTTGTATTCAACTGTTCTAGACAAAACGATTCTCTCCCCTCAAACGGCGGTGCGATAGACATAAAATTAGAAATGGAATTTAAGAAAGCCTTATCGCAGAATGTAACAGCTTATTGTCTTATCATCTACGATTCTCTCTTTGAATACAACATCCTAACCGGTGTAGTTAGAAAAATAAATACTTAAACCACCAATCTCTCTCTCTCTCTCTCTCTCTCTCTCACTCACTTTCTTTTCTACCCTCCACACTATCCAACGGACTCATATAGCTAACCGGTCTGATCAATGAGTACCCTGTTCAGCGAACTGCCTGTTTAACGAACAGCCTGTTTAACGAACAGCCTGATTAACGAACAGCCTGTTTAATGAACAGCCTGTTTAAAGAACAGCCTGTTTAACGAAAAGCCTGTTCATCAGACTCCCTGTTCATTAGACACCCTATTCATCAGACACTTAGTGTATTATACAATTAGTTCTGGTGGTGTGAAGATGTATCCCACTTACACACCGTCTATCCCGCGATTTCATTGTGATCTTTATAAATGTGTATACAATATTTCTCCCTCAATCCGATATGTAAGCATAAGCCTAAAACTTTCTGCGGAGATAAAGAGTGAGAATAATTTGGGCGTTATTATTGATATTGGCGGCAGATTACAAATGATACCGCAGGAATGGTGCGTTATAAACGATAATGCAGAAACAATCACCTCATTCTTCGAGAACGGTTTTGTTCCACCACCGGATACGTTGACCACAAACTTTATCAGCTATTTGAACACACATCAACATGGAAATACATACAGTTGTATAGTTATCCATATCAGAAAAAATTCTATAAGCATCTCCAATGAAGATTGGTGCTACTTCAAACATGTTCTTGAATGCATCACTTTGAGAATACAACATTTGGAGAAAATGAAGACATACTATGATAGTAGAATAAATTACTTTAAAAACTATATCAAGATGAAACAAGTCAAGACTCTGGATGAAGTATCTATCATTATGGACAATACTTGTGATTATTCTTCCATAGTTGATCAGGAAATCAAATGTTATCTAACAGAGTATTTGTTCTACTCCTCTATATTGAACTGAAATAAAAAAACCATGTATAAAGCTCATATACTGTGTTTTCATTATATACCAAGGACCCTTTTCCTTATCACTAGTTATTTCTATAAAGTAGTATTTTACAGTATTTTATTATTCAGTAGTGTATTATCTGCGTTATACAATGCACGAGTGTTCGTTTTGTAATGTGAAAGTGCTTAGTAATGAACTTATACAACATTCTAAAACTAAAAGACATAAACTGTTGTGTATACAAGATGATGGTGATTATTTTGCATATGTGGTGGACAGTGCCTTTAAGTGTAGAATTGTTAGCTACCGCATCAATGGATCATCCGAGTTAAGTCCAAAAACATATTTGGTAAACGTGCAGTCCAAGGTCGCCGAATTAATCGCTCTGGAATTAAAAGAGCATAAACAAGTAAAAGTAAACATAGAACTTTTCTGCACCTTTATAATAACTAAGGATGATATCGTTCAGAGAGACTTGAAATCTTTCAATTCCAAGAATGTTGCTTTATACGAAACATCCGATCTTACAAGTTTTTTTGAAGACGTTACCTCCAAGATTGTCACCAAATGTGAAGAATTTCAAGAAAAGGATAGCGGTTGGGCGCTAGATAAGATTGAGTTTTTAGATCTTAATATTAACAAAAATGATCTGCTGAAGGGCAGTTCTTACATCCCACTACCAACGTGGATACAACATAAACGAGCGTGTGTGAATGTACTCAATAAAGATGACGCCTGTTTCTTTTGGAGTGTTACAAGTGCTCTTCATCCAGTTAATGAAAATACACATCGCGTAACATCTTACCCTCATTATGGGACAGTATTAAAAACGGAAGGTCTGGATTGTGCAATGACCGTCAAGGACATTAAACGTTTTGAGGTTATAAATAACCTTAAAATAAATGTGTATGGTATAGAGGGTAAGGAAAAAATTGTACCTTTGTACATATCAACAAAGACTTGTGATCGTCATGTTGATTTATTATATTTTGAAGATCAAGAGAAAGCGCACTATTGCTGGATAAAAAACCTTTCACGTTTGATTGGAAGTCAGCTGTCAAAACATAAGCAGGCTAAATACATCTGTACAAGTTGCTTTCAATATTTTGGGAGTGATGAAAAACTCAAAATTCATATGAGATTGGGGTGTGAAAACGTGGTTATACAACTACCAACACCAAAAGATAAATATTTAAAATTCAAAAATTTTGAACATCAGCTTCCATTGCCTTTTGTCATCTATGCAGATTTTGAATCGATATTAGTGCCGCTACATCGTGATAGAGAGAAGAATACACATTACACTCAAGAACATATACCGTACAGCTTTGCATATTACATTCACTGTAATTATGATGAGTCATTGTCAAAATTTGTTACTTATCGCGGTGAAGATTGTGTTAAGCAGTTTGTAGATAACATTTACTCGGACGCAAGTGAAATTGGGAAAATAATTTCAAAAATAGTGCCAATCGGTGAAATCGTTAAACAATATCTTCAAAATAGCTCTTGTCATATTTGTGAAAAAGCTTTTCTACCTACCGACGAGGTGCATCTTGATCATTGTCATCTAACAGGCAGTATAAGGGGGTATGCACATAAAATATGTAACTTGAACTACTCTATACCGCCTTACGTACCAGTGTTTTTTCATAATTTATCCGGTTATGATAGTCATATCTTTATCAAAGAGTTAGCTGCAAGAGATGCGGAAAAGAGAAAACTCACTTGTATTGCACAAAATAAAGAAAACTACATTTCGTTTAGTCAACAAATTCCTTTTGAGTATGAAAATGGTAACACGAAACATATCACAATCAGATTTGTGGACTCATTCAAATTTATGTCTTCCAGTTTAGAAAAATTAGCTAAAAATCTTTCCAACGATCAACTCATGGTATTACATCGCTATTTCCCCAAAGATGAGCAATTGTCTCTTTTAACACGTAAAGGCGTGTATCCCTACGAATACATTGACTGCTGGGAAAAACTCGAGGAAAAAGCACTTCCCGATAAAACGAGTTTTTATAGTTCATTATCACAATTGTCCATTTCTGATAAAGACTACAGTCATGCTCAAAAAGTTTGGGAAATTTTCAATATAAACACCCTGGGTGAATATTCCGATTTATACTTAAAAACTGATGTTCTACTATTGGTTGAAGTTTTCGAAAACTTTCGAAAAGTTTGTTTGAATGCTTACAAATTGGATCCGTGTAGGTACTTGACAGCACCTGGTCTTTCATGGGATGCAATGCTCAGACAAACAGGTGTAAACCTCGAGCTTTTAACAGATTATGAAATGATTCAATTTTTTAATGCTGGTATTAGAGGTGGTATAAGTCAAGTCTGTAAACGTCATGTGAAAGCCAACAACAAATTTATGGATTCTCAATATAATCCGGAACAAGAAAGTAATTTTATCATTTACCTCGATGTTAATAATTTGTATGGTGAAGCTATGAGTAAATATTTACCATGTAGTAATTTTCAATGGCTTTCTGAAAATGACGTCAAGACATTCAATATTAACCAGCAGAGAGCAAACTCGGACACTGGATACGTTTTAGAAGTTGATATTGAGTATCCAAGCTCTCTACACGACCTACACAATGATTATCCTTATTGTGCTGAAACAAAAAAACCTCCTCAAGGCAAAACAAAAAAACTTTTACTCACTTTAGAGTCTAAAAAACATTACATCATTCACTATATGAATCTCAAACAATGTGTAGAACATGGTCTGATTTGTAAAAAAATTCATAGAGTCTTATCATTTGATCAATCACCTTGGCTCAAGCTCTATATAGACTTTAACACAAGCAAAAGAATTGCGGCAGTAAACTCTTTCGAAAAAGATTTCTATAAACTCATGAATAATTCAATTTTTGGGAAGACTATAGAAAACGTAGCGAAAAGAGTCGATGTACATTTATGTACTTCATGGTCTGATATAAAGTCAAAGACCAAACCCAAGTACGGCGTACAGAGATACATAAAACGTCCCAATTTTCACAGTACAAAAGTTTTTGCCGAGAACTTTGTAGCAGTCCAAATGAATAAAACTAAAATTCTGTATAACAAACCAATATATGTCGGTTTCGCTGTCTTGGAACTATCTAAACGTCTAATGTACGAGTTTCACTATTCTTACATGTTACCTAAATATAAAAAAAACGTACAATTAATATATACAGATACCGATTCCTTCATTTATGAAATCAAAACCGACAACTTTTATGAAGATATTAAATATGAATTACAGAGTAAATTTGATACATCTGATTTTCCAAAAGACAATATATATAACCTACCATTGGTAAATAAAAAAGTTCTCGGATTAATGAAGGATGAAAGTAATGGGAGGATTATAGATGAATTTATAGGCTTACGTTCTAAGATGTATGCATATAAATTTCTAGATGACAAAGTTGTAAAGAAAAACAAAGCAGTGTCCGCTGCCGTTGTCAGAAATATTCACTTTGCAAACTATAAAGAAGCTCTTGATCGTGATTATCAACAATACGATACTATGTACACAATATGTAGTGATAAACACAATCTGTACACGCAAAGTAAAAGGAAGAAAGTTCTATCGAGCAATGATGACAAAAGATATATTTGCGACGATAGTATAAAAACACTAGCTTGGGGGCATTGTAGCATTAGTTCCAGTTAGATAAAAGGTCTATTTTTAGCATATTATGTATAATATCCTTGTACTCGCTCTGTAACTAGATAACACACATATTGTACGCGTCAATCGGTTGATAACCTACATCCGCTTTCAATGTGCAACTTAATTTTATATTCTCGTAATAAAAAGGATATTATTAGTATAATGGAAATAATTGAACCCGTACATCCAGGATATGCCGTTGAAATAAGACGTCTAAGAAGTTTTGACACCTGGCCTCGTGCTATAGCTCAAAAACCTCAAAAAATGGCTGCTGCTGGCTTTTTTATACCGGAGGAGGTGATAGAGTTCGTTGCTACTATTGTGATGGCGGCGCGAAAGATGGTACATCTTTCAAAGTACCAATATTTTGGCAGCTGCCCATATATTATGCTTGTTGAAGATGATAACAAAGGCGTCGTTGACGAGCCTGATTTTAAAACGAGTGTAATCTCTGTTAAAACTGTGAAGTCTCTGCTCAGAACACTACTGATAATGATAAGTACTATAAAGACATGTCTTGTAAAATTTATAATGTTGAAGAAGTATCCATTTCACAGTTTCAATTTCTTGCGGACATGTCATAACTTGTACAAAATGTACACTTTCTATAAATAATAATAAATGTCCCATGTGTAGAAAAGCTTTTAATATAGTTGTAAAAACATACTTTTAATAAACTGTTATGTTTCTAATAAACTTTGTTTGATTTATTGCTCACCGTAATATAATACCGCTAGAAATAACCATCTAGGTCCACGATGTCAACCTAACCAAACTCGCCAGTCCTACGATAAGGCAGGACCTTAGCGTGGGCGTAATATTATGCTGTGGTCGAGGACGGAGGCTCCTCTGCCGTACATACACTGGTCCACCCCTATGACGTCATTGTAGGTTAGAGTTCATAATCATCGTCAAAGCAGTGTCGGGAGGCGGCGAAGCCTCCAGCTCGAAGGGGCAAAGGCTTCGAAGGGACGAAGAATCCAAAGGGGTGAAGACTCCAGCTCGGCTTCGGAGGCGGCGACGGCGGCGGCGGCGGGTCTAGCCCGCGGTCGCGACTGCGGCGGCGGCGCCGGCGGCGATTGCGGCTGCGGCTGCAGCAGCGGTTGCGATTGCGATCGCGGTCGAGTTTGCGGTCGCGGTCGCGACTGCGGCGGCGGCGCCGGCGGCGATTGCGGCTGCGGCTGCAGCAGCGGTTGCGATTGCGATCGCGGTCGAGTTTGCGGTCGCGGTCGCGTATGCGGTCGCGGTCGCAGCCGCGGTTGCGGTTGCAGCGGCGGCGGCGGCGGCGGTCTTGGCAGGGGCGGGGCGAAGGCGGGGTAAAGGCGGGGGCGGGGTGCGGCCTCGGCGACGGTCTCGGCGGCGGCGGGGCGAAGGCGGGGTGAAGGCGGGGGCGGGGTGCCGCCTCAGCGACGGTCTCGGCAGCGGCGGGGCGAAGGCGGGGTGAAGGCGGGTTGGAGGCGGCGGGGAGCAGGGTAGGGCACATGACCTACTTTGCGATAAGAACCGACCAATCACAGCACGTGGGAGGGGCTCAAGGTCAACTTGATAGGGTACATGACCTACTTTGCGATAAGTACGGACCAATCACAGCACGTGGGAGACACATGACCTACTTTGCGATAAGAACCGACCAATCACAGCACGTGGGAGGGGCTCAAGGTCAACTTGGAGATAAGAACCGACCAATCACAGCAAAGTGAATTAGAAACCCCCTTTACTCACTACTAATGTATGATGTAGGTACCTTATGGTAATGTAATTTAATTAATTAATGTGGATTAAAGAGTTATCTTTGTGATAAGCATTTCAAAAATCTGAAGCGAACGCAGGATTTGAACCTGCCCCTTCGGATCACTAGCCCGACGCTTTTTTCGCTAAGATTAAGGATATTCTTCACTATGTTCAAAAATACAAATAAATTTTCTCATAATTTTCCACATTTTTAGAACAAAAACATCAATTAATAAAGGCAGCGTTTAATAATGAATGTCGGTTATACCCGCAAATCTGTTTGCAATTTCCGCCCGATCTGAATAACGATGGAGCTATTCAAGTATCAAAATTTAAATCGTTTGCGTGAGCCTATTCTTGTACTTAATAGGATTTGGCAATGTCGAAATTTGTGTAAAATTTGGGCTATGCTTTGTGGTTAATCGTTATACTAATTTGCTAATAGGTTATATGCATTTTATTTACGTCTAGCATGGTTTAATTACAGATGTGATGAGATATTTCATGATAGATTTATATTTTTATAGTGGTGAAGCCGTGGTGGTCTAGTGGTTACGGTAACGCTAGCCTGTCATTCTTGAGGTCGTGATGACCTATGATTTTCCTTGGAACTTATGTACGGAATTCCACACCACTGGCTTTTTCGGTGAAGGAAAACATTGTGAGGCAACCTGCATACTTCCGTAGAAGAAATTCGATAGCGTGTGTGAATCTACCAACCCGCACTGGGCCAGCGTGGTGGATATGGCCCAATCGCCCTTCATGGGTAGGCCTACGTCCTGCAGTGGACTATTAAAAAGGCTGGTACGGTTATATTTTTTCAAGTATCAAAGATTTAAATGAAATGAAATGAAATGAAATGAAATTTATTTCGTGATAACTTACATCGTATGTCATTAAGTAATCAAAATCATATTTACAGAATCGAATTCCAGATTGAGATATATTGTTACCCACGCTAGGATTGAACCTGTGTTATGGATATAACAATACTCTCCGCCGGACGAGTAGTGAAATTACATAATGTTGATATATTAGACAAAACTTAACATAAACTTACTTTCGACTTTTTCGTTATGAAAAAGGCGAAATCAAAAAGAAAACACATAATTAAATAAAATCAAATAAAATAAAATAATGGTTAGTAATAGGATTGGGGGAGGGGAAGGTAATGTTTAGTGTATCCAATGGGTGTGTGAATCGCCTCGACAATACTCATGAGCTCTTTAGAGTCAAGGTTTGCCGAGGAGAAACACGTGTGTTATACTGTGTGTGTATATGAATAGTGTAGTCAGTGAATACCTGATTTTAGGAGGGTACTATTAGGATTTGTTCAGTAGTTTCATAATTTTGTTCGAGAAGCCAATTTTTTAATAATAGTTTACATTGATGTCTAGTGAGATGATATATGTTAAGAATTTTGTTTAATTTATTATAGATGTATGGACCTCTATAGAATAAGTGCCTTTGTGCAAATGTTGTGTTACAGCTGCGGGTTTCACAGACATTTTTCCTTCCTGAAGGTCGATCAGAAGCTCTATCAAAGGTGGCTTTGTAGATTAAATTTTTATATTGGAATAGAACTATGTGTAATATAAAAAGCTGGCGTACAGTTAAAACTTTGCACTCAGAGAAAAGGAGTTGTGTCGGATATCGCGATTTCTTGAAGGTCATAACCTTTAGAATTAGACGCTGGGCTCTTTCCAGTTTGATGATCTTAGTTTTGCAAGCACCTCCCCAAACCGATATGCAGTATCCTAGTACAGATTGGCATATAGCAGAATAGATTGTCTTGAGAAGTTCAAAGGAAGTAACTCGGCGTAGATTCTTAAATACCCAAATGAGTTTTCTGAGGCGACACGAAACTGCATCAATCTGGGGCATCCAAGTAAGTTGTTCATCAATTATAACACCGAGGTACTTGACTGACGTAACTTGGTCGATGTAAAGACAGGCACATTCACCGTCGGGGCTATTTACGAAGGTATGGGCTCGGATTTTCAGCATGTCTATGGGGGATTGATTACTTAATATGCCAAAGTTTATAAATTTACTTTTGGAAAGATTTAGTGTGAGCAAGTTGCTTTGAAGCCATGATATTACGTCTCTAAGACCATATTCAGCGTAACGGCGTACTTGGTCCCAAGTTTCGCCCTGAAATACCAGTGCCGTGTCGTCTGCAAATGTAAAAATTTTACCGTGAGATGGATTATAGCAACACAGATCATTTATAAAAATTAGAAAGAGACTTGGTCCCAGTATAGATCCTTGGGGAACTCCGGATGTAACAGGTTCATCGTTACTGATTATGTTACCAATTCTAACACGTTGGGTTCTATTTGTCAAGTAATCCTTGAAAAGTCTGAGAGCCATCCCTCGAATGCCAATGCGTTCCAATTTTCTTAGTAGAAGTTTGGTCGATACTGTATCGAACGCTTTGGCCATGTCCAAGAAAATACCAATGCACTTGTTTTTCTTATTAAGGTTATCAACAATATGGTTAGTGAGATCAGCAACTGCTTGTTCGGTGGATTTGTTTGTTCTAAAACCATATTGAGAATCAGACAAAAGATGTTCTTGTTCTAGAAAACGCATTAGTCTATTGTTTAAAATCTTTTCAAAAATTTTTGAAAGTGCAGGAAGTATTGAAATTGGCCTGAAGTTGTTTACGTCGTCTCTTGCACCACTCTTGTGAATCGGTTGAATAACTGATATTTTGAAAGGTTTCGGAAAGATACCAGAGCTGAGGCAAAGATTTATTAGATGGGTTAACGGCGGAACGACAATATTTTTAGCATGCTTTAGGAACAAGTTAGAAATTCCATCCCATCCTGCGGCACTGTCATTCTTTAGACCCAGGATAAGTCGTTCGACTTCTTCTTCATCCGTGTCAAGCAGAACAAATGAGCGAGAATGGGACTGTAACTTAATGTTGAAAGAGTCTCCAGACGTTTCAGCTCTGCTAGAAATTTTATCAGCTAGGTGTTTACCTACGTTGGCAAAAAATGAGTTTACTTTATTTACTGCAGCTTGAGGACTAAGTTCAGACTTCAAAAGATCAATGGGAGGGGATTTGGTTTGTGCAATGTTGGCAATCTTTTTAATAGCTTTCCAAGTTTTCTTAGAATTATTACTAGCATTTAGTATTTCAGAGCGTTCATACTCTGTTTTCAATTTCTTAAGAAGACTGTTACAGAAGTTCCTGTATCTGTTATAAACCTTAGCTAGGACAAGGTCGCTGGGGTGTTTGGTTACCTTAAGATGCAAACTATCTCTATGCCGGATACATCTCAGTAGCCCTGGAGTAATCCAGGGTTTGATAGTACGATGTCTGCTCGGTAATTTGCTAGTGAATGAGCATTGTTGAATAGCATTTCTCAATATTTCTATAAATTTGGCAGCCGCTTCGTTTGGATCGGTGATTTGAGATACAGTTGAGAAATCAGAGGCCTCTAGGATTGATATAGCTTTAGAAAAATTAGTTTTTATTTTAACAGATGGATTCTGGATCTTGTTAGGAGATGTTGTAGAAAGGCATAACAATACGGGGAGATGATCAGTTCTCAAAGAGTTATCTTTTGTGATAAGCATCTCAAAAATATGAAGCGAACGCAGGATTCGAACCATGCCCCTTCGGATCACTAGCCCGACGCTCTAACCACTGAGCTAGCTCGCCTCCTACGCAACCTTCAAATTTCTGAGTGCTTACATTTCCAACTTATAGCGTTGGTGGCGCCACCTGTGATACCCGTATTAGACAGGTTATCACTCAACTAGAAGTTATTAGAACTTCTAAGATTGACGAGAGATGACACACTGCTTAATCACTGTTATGATGTTTATTTTAAGTGCTTTCCACACTAGATTTTTATCTCAAAGAGTTATCTTTTGTGATAAGCATCTCAAAAATATGAAGCGAACGCAGGATTCGAACCATGCCCCTTCGGATCACTAGCCCGACGCTCTAACCACTGAGCTAGCTCGCCTCCTACGCAACCTTCAAATTTCTGAGTGCTTACATTTCCAACTTATAGCGTTGGTGGCGCCACCTGTGATACCCGTATTAGACAGGTTATCACTCAACTAGAAGTTATTAGAACTTCTAAGATTGACGAGAGATGACACACTGCTTAATCACTGTTATGATGTTTATTTTAAGTGCTTTCCACACTAGATTTTTATCTCAAAGAGTTATCTTTTGTGATAAGCATCTCAAAAATATGAAGCGAACGCAGGATTCGAACCATGCCCCTTCGGATCACTAGCCCGACGCTCTAACCACTGAGCTAGCTCGCCTCCTACGCAACCTTCAAATTTCTGAGTGCTTACATTTCCAACTTATAGCGTTGGTGGCGCCACCTGTGATACCCGTATTAGACAGGTTATCACTCAACTAGAAGTTATTAGAACTTCTAAGATTGACGAGAGATGACACACTGCTTAATCACTGTTATGATGTTTATTTTAAGTGCTTTACCACACTAGATTTTTATCTCAAAGAGTTATCTTTTGTGATAAGCATCTCAAAAATATGAAGCGAACGCAGGATTCGAACCATGCCCCTTCGGATCACTAGCCCGACGCTCTAACCACTGAGCTAGCTCGCCTCCTACGCAACCTTCAAATTTCTGAGTGCTTACATTTCCAACTTATAGCGTTGGTGGCGCCACCTGTGATACCCGTATTAGACAGGTTATCACTCAACTAGAAGTTATTAGAACTTCTAAGATTGACGAGAGATGACACACTGCTTAATCACTGTTATGATGTTTATTTTAAGTGCTTTCCACACTAGATTTTTATCTCAAAGAGTTATCTTTTGTGATAAGCATCTCAAAAATATGAAGCGAACGCAGGATTCGAACCATGCCCCTTCGGATCACTAGCCCGACGCTCTAACCACTGAGCTAGCTCGCCTCCTACGCAACCTTCAAATTTCTGAGTGCTTACATTTCCAACTTATAGCGTTGGTGGCGCCACCTGTGATACCCGTATTAGACAGGTTATCACTCAACTAGAAGTTATTAGAACTTCTAAGATTGACGAGAGATGACACACTGCTTAATCACTGTTATGATGTTTATTTTAAGTGCTTTCCACACTAGATTTTTATCTCAAAGAGTTATCTTTTGTGATAAGCATCTCAAATCACATCTCTTATCACAAAAGATAACTCTTTGAGATAAAAATCTAGCGTGGAAAGCACTTAAAATAAACATCATAACAGATGATCAGTTATTGAAGATTGGAGGACAAAAGTAGAGGCTGAGGATTTTGTTTTTAATAATATATGATCAAGGCAAGTATTATATCTCGTCGGAAGTGTATGCGCTGGTAAAAGACCATGCTCAGCAGCAAGATTTAGGTAGGGTTCGCTTTTTGGATCATTTTTACTACTATTTATATTAATATTGATGTCTCCTGCAACAATCACGTTTTTAAAGTTTTTGACTGCGCCGAGCGTTTTGTCTAGCAAGACAAGAAATGAGTCGATACATTTGAATGCCCACGGTCGATATGCAGCTAATATTGCTGTATGATCACCAATCTTAACGAGCAGGCAGTTTGCGCCTTCAAACGGAACTTCCTCAATAGTGCATGAGATAGTCGCTCTTGAGTATATAACTACTCCATCATTTTGGTTAAAAAGACGACTAGAAGATGCAACATTATAGTTTGGAACTTGTGGAAGGACTTTGTTTGTAGATAGCCAGCACTCGGACAGAATCAGAAAATCACAATCAAAATTAAGAGATGCTAGAAACACGGACAATTTGTCAAAATTAGCATTAATACTTCTAATATTCTGTGTTATGATTTTTAGATGTTCACCAGGTTGTGTAAGCATGTCAGAGCAAACTTTAGGTGTACACAGACATGATTCTGAGACGTTGACATTATCTATTTCATTATTAAGGTCTTTATCCATAACTGGGCTGAATAATGGTAACATATTTCGTAAACCATGAGATACGGGTTGATGCTGTTGATAAAAGAAACCATTGAACAAGGCAATTGTTTTCGAATAGTTTAAATTTACTAGGGTATTCTGGATACGATTGTTGAGATATTGACAGTAATGTGTGAGGAGAGGAGTGATATAAGAATGGATGGGTTAAGTTAGTATTATTAAATTTGGGTTGGCTACTAGCAATAGAAATTTTTAAAAAGATCATGCATAAAATATTAATGTTGCGTAATAGTCAGCCATGTGCTTTCAGTGATGTTACTTGCTCTTCGCTCTTGATTAGTATAATAGGAGATTCGTCGTCCTTTCTCAAGAAGACTTTGCCGTTAGTGGTCCAGCAGTGTTTGTACTGCTTCGACTTGGTCAGATCTCTAGCCAGGAAACGTAGGCGGTTTGCCTTGCTTGTGAGGTGTTCAGCTACAAACACTGGTGAACTTTTTCCCCGCAAGCCCAAGTGTGAAGCGTTTAACTTGCTGGTTCGATTGGTATTGTTATATTTCTTCACAGCTTTGATTATTTTATTCTTCGTCATAGTTGAGGTCAGTTCGGCAATGATAGGTTTGTTCGCTTCAGGTTTTCCTGGTAAGCGGAAGACATCCTTGATCTCCGCAGGCGATATCTTGGCTTTGATGGTTTCGGTCATTGATACAATGTAATTGCTCAGAACTTCCTTCGTTTCATCTGCAGTGTGGGGTACATTTCTGATTTCAATTGATGACGCTCTGGCACTGCGAAGTAGATTTTCAATGGTGTCCTCCAAGATGGCAATTTTATCTCGATTGGTCTTGCATTCATTCTGTACCCCCTCTATTTTATTTTTTGACTCCTCCAAATTAGACCCCATGAACTCTAGTGATATATTAATATCGGTTTTGAAGTCGGTCAATTTTCTGTCTAACTGGTCGAATTTGGAATTCAATTCTGATTTCCAGGTTGAAAGGAGGTCTGTAATTTTTTTTTCGAACAGTTTGAGCTTTTCATCAATAATTTCAGGAGACCTGGCACGCTTGGCTGCCCTCTGACGTCTCCAGGTCCAGGTAAATCGTTTGCGTGGGCATATTCTTGTGCTTAATAGGATTTAGTATTGGCGGAATTTCTGTAAAATTTGGACCACGCTTTATGGTTAATCGTTGAACTAATTTGCAAAGGCAAGCAACGTTCAAGATGGGTAACGGTGGATAGCAATTAAAAGTGAGCACTGTCTTGGCTCGAATGACGCGTTAAATTGTAGGTCCCGGTTGGGTAACCGTTTAGCTATATTAGAGATGTTCAGGCGGCTGAAAACTAGCCACCCAGCTCATACGAACTTACGTAATAAGATATCATTATGAGACATTTGATGAGAAATAGGTATTTCTTTTTCAAGCATCAAGATTTAAATCATAACTAATAACAGAATACGGCTAAAACTCACTTTATAATTATAAGGTCGATCCGCAAGGAATCCGATCAGTTTCGGAGTATTTAGTACTCCATCCTCAGGGAATACGCGCGCCCCCGTTGACTGGCGCGCGCGCACTCGCCGTATTCTGATAGTTATGATGAATACTGACTGTAGTTTTAATGAAGATTTAAATTTAAATTTTATGAACCTTGCCAATCACTTATACAACTCGGTCAGTAAAAAACTTAATTTTTATCCACTTCCTATTAAAAAGGTTAAAGAGGCGGTTGAGCAATGGCTTAAAAGTTTGTGTTATAATGAAACTGAAAAGTTACTACATAATATAATCAGTTAAACACATTCTCACACACACACACTCTTTCTCACACACACACACTCTCTCACAAACACACACACTCACTCGCACACACTTACACTCACACATATCATTTTGGAAGTATTTTGAAAACAGTTGATCGTGAAATATATTGTGTATTATTCTTTGATTCCATTTTATAATAAAAATATTAGCTAAATTTTCCAGCAAACACAATTCTTCTTAAAGAATATGTGTCTTGTGGTTTTACTTAACTTACATAATTAACTTGATTTAATTTTAAACTTATCAATGTAATTGTCACTAAATTCTAAACATTAGAAGTTCATTGTAGAAGAAACATTGTATTTTTTTTCATCTTTTGTTTGAAATTATGTTGAATTTGCGGTAAATATTGCTACGAATTATAATCAGTAGTTAGTCCTATAGATACACGGAGGGCGCTGGTAGCCAGTAGCACAGTTAAGTTACTAGTACAGGCACCAGCCAGACCCATAAGCTATTTATGTAATCCATGTTTGATTCCTGGATATTGTATAATTACGACTAGTATTTAGGAACTTTCAATATAAGTTATATTTAATAGTGATTTGTAATTGGTGTCAATAAATCAATTATTTATTTATTCTTGTATCTACTTAGCAGGATTTATTAATGTGTTTCAGCGATTACCTAATTTAAACAAAGTTCAGTGGGTTCAGTCGTCGGATGGGTGACGGCGGGTGGCATTTATAGCTAAGCGCTACCGTGACTCGGATGATGCGTTAAGGGAGCGCCTAATGCCAAAATCAAGCGAAAGGTGTATTTTGAAAGACGTGGTGTAAAGGTAACGAACATAAATATCCAAATTAAAAAAATACTGTAGGAAATCAAAAACCCACTATTGTAGCAGAGTAATCGAGTAGAATTTTGGAAAATAATATGGTAATACTTTAGAAAAAAATTAAAACTTCGCATAATAAAAAAAAAACAATTTTGAATGCTCTTATTTTTGACAAATTGCGTAGCCAGACTAATGTTCTAGTAGAGTAATCGATTAGTTTTTTAAATATATATTTAAATTTTGAATAAATAAATAAAATGTCACCTAAAAATGTAAGCTGGCGTTCGAAGCCAAAATCATCGTGAACTGTGTCATGCGATTTTCGACTCTAAACAGAGCATCATAGATGATAGCGGGCGATGCAAGTAGCGCACTCTTAAATTGTAGGTCCCGGTTGTTGTAACCATTTAACCATGAGCCAGCAATTGCCTTCAAGTGGTATTCGGACCATTTCGGATAACTACTTAGGTTGAGATGATGATAATGATAATAAAGATAGAAAGCGGGATAACTTAGTATTAAATAAACACAAAATGCTGCAAGCTAAATGAAATTGTGGCAAAACTCCAAAAAACAAACTTCTCACATCTTTCACTCACAAAATTTAGCAAACTAACAAATCTCCAGGCATTTCGGTGACTCCGCAAACAGAAACTGAAAATAAAATTTCTTCTACCAATCTAATCTTATTTGACTTTCAAAGCGCAATTTCTACAAAGCCCTCGCAACCTTATTAAACTGAGTGCGTAAGTTAGTAAGTTTGCTAAGTACAACTTAAATCCAAAGGTAAAACCCGGGGTCATTCTACTGAACTTGGACCCCACTTTGAAAGTTAGCAAGTTAATACTTATGTTGGCACTAAATCTACCCGCTGTGCGGTACAGAAAAGTTTTTAGAACAAACTGCGAACTGGAGCATTAAATTTCAATCACTACACAATATGTTGACCTACTTCCTTGATACACACTTGATCCTTTGAGCCGGCTATTCACGGTACGACAATGCGACGTTTGTCTGACAATAGATGGTCGCAGCAACTTGAAGAGTTTGACAATGGAATAGATTTTCATTAAAGTTCTGCTAAGTTTATACTGTTGTAGAGAAATCTGGTCTTGGAGAACTTTAAGCTGAGATTGAAGAATGAATGGAGTCAAATGATATGGTAATTTGTGAATTTCGACTGAGATTACGTAGAATTTGTGTGTAGCGTACAATTGTAACAGAGAAATAAGAATAAAATATTGTGGTGTGAAAAACTTTTCATCGACTAAATATTCAAATAGTATCTAAACTAGTAAACAACGTCTATGTGCAGACCTTTTTGAGTAGATTTTAATAATAAAATAAACCAATACACGAAATAATGGGCTAGTTTATTTATACACGCTTGATCAGCAAAGCTGGATTCACGGTCGGATAATGCGACGTTTGTCTGACAATATATAGTCGCAGCAACTTGAAGAGTTTGACAAATGAACAGATTATCATTAAAGTTCTGCTAAGTTTATACGGTTGTAGAGAAATCTGGTCTTGGAGAAGTTTAAGCTGAGGTTGGTGAATTAATGGAGTAAAATGATATGGTAATACCTACTACATATTCAGATGGAGTCTACACTTAAAATAAACGTCTATATGCAGACATTTTTTGAGTACATTTTACAATTAAAATAAACCCTTGTACGAAATGATGGGGTAGTTTATTCATACACATTGATCAGAAAAGCTAAATATTCACAATATTGTAATTTGTGAGTTTCGGCTATAATTATGTTGGATTTATACAGCGTTCAGTTTAAAAGAGAAGTAAGAAGTAAAAATCTGTATATTAATATTGTGTTTGGTCCAAAAAAATCAACAGATTCCAAAACAAAGAGTAAAATAAATCACTACACAAGATATAGAACTAGTTTGTTGATATTAGACTTGATCTTATAAGTGGAGTATTCACGATCCGACGGCGAAGACGATTGAAGTTACTAAAATAGATGGTCGCACAGACTTGAAGCGTTTTGACAAAGGACAGATTTTCATTAAAGTTGTGCGAAGTTTATACTATTGTAGAGGAACCTCTTGTTGTAGATAACTGTATTGAAGAACTTAAGATTGTACGTAGAATGATAAAAGACGGTAGTTTCGACCTCTCTGGTAGAATTATGTGATGGCTTAAGAGCCGCTGAAGATCGACCTTCACCCAAGTGATAAACAGATAAAATGTATTTTTTTTATAAATTACAATTTATTTATAAACACGTCTATGATAGATTGCCCATCAAAAAATGTGCATAGCTAATTTATGTATTTAAATTATGTCATGATTGTTTTTTTAAAGGAACATTGTAGGATTAGTTTTGTAATTAAATTATCGTTCTTATGATATCAATTTTGAATGGTTACAAGTTCGGTTTCGTACTTATATTGACATATTTGTTGTTTTTAAACTTTCGCGATTTGAACACATTATTATTTTATGCTACGGGACTAATCGCGCACTAAAATTACGAGATAAATAAATACCTCCTCATCTCGACGTTTCGGCCGAGTTGCATCGACCGTGGTCACGGGTAGACTGGAATGTGCAACAGCTGGTACCGCCAATTCAATTTGAACTTGAAAAATTGTCATTACGACACACAACACTGACGGTATCTAACAATGTCCTTCTACCTACACTACGCGATTTGCATTTGTTGACAACAGGATTTCATGACGCCGATAACTCAAATCCATCCTCCCGGTTGAAATTCTTATGTTTTTTGATTTCCACCGCTTCACGAACTATTCTTGAAAAAATAGTGTCGATCCGTGGAGAGGACTTTTGGGTCGTGGAGCTCGATCCAATGACCAGTACCTCCGCCAAGCAAATGCTCAGCTATAGCAGACTTCTATATCTGATGATACAGAAGTCTGCTATAGCTGAGCATTTGAGAGAGCTGAGATGAAATACTCGTCCCATAACAATAAGATTTTCAGAATAAAAATACGGTTTAGGCACTTGCTTTTCGGTGAAGGAAAACATCGTGAGGCAACTTGCATATTTCCGTAGAAAAACATCGATGGCGTATGGATTTACTAACCCGCTCTAGGCAAGTCTAGTGGATATGGCCCAATCACCTTTCATGAGTAGGCCTACGTCCTAAAATAGCCTACTAAAAAGGCTGGTACAGTAGAGTACAGTACTCGTAGAAACGAGATGATACTAAAAATGTCGATGCTAGAATATCTCGCCTTATTCCTATCCCGACGCGAATAGGTAATAAAGTTCGATATTAGTTCTGGAGCGTGGGTGACGTTAGAAAGTGCCAGCGCGGCTCGTGTCGGAAAGCTACACATGTCGCCGGGAACGGGACTAGTGCCACTAGCTTATCTCTGCGATAGACTGCTGGATGCAATTAAATAAGTTTTGTGCGGGTTCGTTTTATAAAATGTGGAAAATGGAAAATTGTATTTGATTTTAATGTTATAACTAATATTAATTTATTATATTAATTAATATTAATTAAGCTTATCTAGATAGATCATCACAGTCTAGATCTATCACCTTAGAACCATCGACACGAAGAAGAAAAAGAAGAATATTAATTTATAAATGTATACGGGGGTGAATAGCCGACGCCGAAATTCATTTTATTCACAAGTAGTACAACTAAACAGTAATTCTATGGTCATACTTGTTACTTGTTGATACGGGCCTTTTCCACAACTGAGCGCTGCATGGGCCCATTTTATGTGGTCACCCAGCTGCAGCTAGTTCAGCCACCCGGTGTTTTTCAGGAAGTCCAGCAACTCGCCAACGCCGGCGCAGGCCTCCCGAAGTATTCTCGGTGTCCCGAGGAATTTCTGACGTTGTTGCGCCACACTGCTGCATTCAAGCAGCATATGCGCGGTCGTTTCTTCTACCTCCATGCAACCTCTGCACAGAGGGCTGTCTGTAACATCAATTTAAAACAGGTGCTTGTTTAGAGAGCAATGTCCCGTGACTACTCCGGCTATGAGTCGGAGTTTGTCTCGTTTGAGATTTCGGATTTATCATATAAACTTCCTCAGACTACGAATTCTACGGTCACAGCAGTAGTCTGTAAACTTTTACGGACGATAATTTTAGGTGATAAATAAAGTCATAAGAAAGCATTGTCGAATCAACAACTGAAACAGACAAACGCTTAGTCCGATTGTGCTTTTCTATTGCATGTTCCGCGCTCTCGCTTGCATGCTCAGCGCAGGCTGATCATGACACTTTTTGACCGACGAACCACCGGAGGAGGTATACAATTCGACGCATATATATATTTTTTTATGTATAACCACGCATAACTTTTTTCGCAGTGGCCCGATTTCAATAATTCTTTTTTATTTTGAAAAGAGTAGGTATACTTCAAAATTGGTCCCATTTAAATATTATCGAAATCGGCTTAGCCATTTTTGATAAATCAACAATAAAGTGAAAAATGCTACATCGATCCGTGCATAATATTTGCGATCTAGCGATGCGCCCCGGCTTCGCACAGGTGTATTATACACACAAACATTTCTCTATCTATTAAAACAAACTGCATCAAAATCCGTTGCGTAGTTTTAAAGGTACAAGCATACATGTAATGATTTTGTACACGGGTGAAGTCGGTCATGCTATTTTTTGCAAAAAATAATTATTCGTACATGTAGCCAGCGTTTATTGATTTATAAGAAGTAATTACGTCAATATAGGTAATTATGTGACAAAAAACTGACGACCATCCATCCATCATCCATCAGCCAGAGGACGTCCGCTGCTGGACATAGGCCTCGCCTATGAATCTCCAATAAGACCGGTTGGAAGCGGCTTGCATCCAACGTACTTCACCGGTTACCACTTAATGAGGTCATCCGTCCACCTTGTGGGTGGACGTCCTACGCTGCGCATGCCCGTACGTGGTCTCCACTCGAGAACTTTTCGACTCCACCGGTCATCAGTCCTTTGCGCTATGTGCCCTGCCCATTGCCATTTTAACTTAATCCGTTGGGTTATGTCGGTAACCTTGGTTCTTCTACGGATCTCCTCATTCCTGATTCGATCTCGCAGAGAAACTCCGAGCATAGCCCTCTCCATAGCTCGTTGGGCTACTTGGAGCTTACTTATAAGGCCCATAGTGAAAGACCACGTTTCTGTGCCATAAGTCATCACTGGCAACACACACTGGTCGAAAACTTTCGATTGAGGCACAGAGGTATGTCGACGACCATTGCCATAAAAATATTATGAATAAGTTTACAAGTTAAATAATGAAACGGATGACCTGACAAAGTTTGCAAAAACATACAACATCCAAGCCGTTTTCTTTCTGATCATCATATATTGTTCAAAATCCACAAATATAGGCCAGGTAGAGGCAGTAAACCTTCTGGCTTACTACATGGCTAAACGGTTAATACAACTAAAATCTCAAATTTAAAATGTCATTTCAGCCAAATTATCGCACAATATACCTATATGTAATTATTTTTTGCAAAAAATAGCATGACCGACTTCACCCGTGTACAGAATCATTAGATGAATAGTATAAAACAAAGTCGCTTTCCGCTGTCTGTCCCCTTATATTCTTATATCTTTAAAACTCCGCAACGGATTTTGATGCAGTTTATTTTAATAGATAGAGTAATAATATGTATAACTAGTTTTTACCCGCGGCTTCGCCCACATGATATTTTGATTTTTGACGCAATATCATTATAATTTATAGCCTATGTGTTATTCCGATATATAAGCTATATTATAGCAAAGTTTCATATCAATCGACTCAAATTTTGGTTATGGGCGTAGTTTCTGATATATCAGTTATTATTAAGCGGTTTGTAGCATGAAATAAATATGTAGGTATCACCTTCCCTTCTGGCAAGGAGCCTGGATCCAACGACACAGGTCGCCCTAGTGTGGGATCCAGTGCACTATGAGTGAAATTAATCTAATTTAAGTTTGTTTACTATAAGGATAATTTAGTTTTTTGTAAGTACCTACCATAAGGAAGAGCCTAGATCCCACGACACAGGTCGCCCTAGTGTGGGATCTAGTGTACAACTTACTTTGTGTTAATTTTTAAGATCAATAAACGTTTTTATTATTTTTTTATTATTAATCCATTCAGTAGTTTTTGCGTGAAAGAGTAACAAACATCCATACATCCATCCATCCATCCATCCTCACAAACTTTCGCGTTTATAATATTAGTAGGATAGTAGGATACACCTGTACGAAGCCGGGGCGCATCGCCAGAACGCAAATATTATGCACGGATCGATGTAACATTTTTCACGTTATTGTTGATTTTTTTTAAATGGCTCAACTAATTTCGATAAAATTTAAACAGGACCAATTCCGAAGTATACTATTTCCAATAAAAAAAGAATTATTGAAATCGGACTACTACGACAAAAGTTATGCGTGGTTATACATAAAAAATAAAAATAAATATACGCGTCGAATTGTATACCTCCTCCGGTGGTTCGTCGGTCAAAAATTGTTTTTTTATCTTGAGGATGATGATGATGAAAAAATCTAACATAAATTCAAATTCTTTTTTGTCCAAAACGCGAAATAGCCTCGACATAGCGACAACCCTCCCATAGCTCTGCAATCCTTCACGACAAGATAAAAAACTTAGGGTGCGTTTACACAGAGTTCCTAGAACTGCGTAATGTAAATTTCAGAATCAGAATCAGATTTTTTTTATTTGCACCATCAAGTAACTTAGAGTATTAACATATGTACTGTTTGGTTTGCGTTTTTAACAGTCCACTGCAGGATGTAGACTTACCACCCACGATGGAAGGATGATCGGGTAATATCTACTACGCTGGCCCAGTGCAGGTTGTTGGAGTTACATACGCCATCGGATTCCTTCTACGGACGTATGCAGGTTGTCTCAAGATGTTTTCCTACACCGAAAAACCAGTAGAGTGAAATTCTGTATATAAGTGCCAAGCTATTTAAAAGAAACTCATTGGTACGGGTAGCTTTAAACAGACGACCTCACGAATGATAGGCGAATATTACTACCATTAGACCACCAACTAACTTAGTACTCATAGCAGAATTATAACAACAAAATTTGGAAAACGCTGATAAAACCTCAAGCCCATACTGTATCAACCTTTTTAATAGTCCACTGCAGGACGTAGGCCTATCCACGAAGGGTGATTGGGCTATATCCACCACGCTGGCTCTATTCGGGTTGGTGGATTCACATACGCCATTGAATTTCTTCTACGGACGTATGCAGGTTGCCTCACGATGTTTCCCTTCACCGATAAGCCAGTGGTGTAAAATTCCATACATAAATTCCAAAGAACTCACTGGTACGGGACTGGGATTTGAACCCACGACCTCACGATTGTAAGGCGGGTGTCACTACTATTTGACCACAACGGCTCAAGCTTATGGGAGTTAAAAACACCCACAGAGATTCGTATTTTGATTAAGATCAATTAGAACATAACCATAATTTTGACTTCATAAATAATTAATCATGATAATGGCGTGTTTTAGGGTGAAATTACATTACATCCCGGAAATTCTGTTCCCATAAGACGGAGAATAAAACCACTAGAAACGTGCTAATTCATTAAGTGTTTCTACAGCGGTCGGATATATTTATTTTTTTAAATAAAGTAATTGCACTCATCACTGTGATTAACGTTTGTAATGTTACTAAACCTGGAATGGGAAAACAAACATAAAAAGATTTCTTTATGAAAATGTATGGAACAGCTGATTTTTTTCCGATTACAAAAAGAGTAGAGTTATTTACAATTATGAATATTTATAACTCAGAAAGTCTAGCCATCACTAAAGATCGCCAAAGTAAGGATGAAAGAACGTTTTGGGTATTATGAAATAGAATAGCATGATAGGTAGGTAGAGTCTGGCTAACGAAAGTTGATACTGACAAAGCGCGGCAAATTTAAAAAATATCTGTATGGTAGCCCTAAACTGAGAGGGAAACACTTTCTCTCACTCGCACAATGTAGCATTGTTACCATACTACGATTTTGATTCTTCTAAGCTTTGGGGGAATCGCAAAAAAAATATTCTAGCTTTAACTTGTCGGGTAGGAGTTTTAAATTCATTACGTTATTTATTTACTGTTTTTTGACGTAATTATTATGCCAAACTGAGGCTTTGCATTGCTCTCCAAATGTTCCAAATAATTTCAACGCGTACCTATCTACTTCATCACTATGAAGACTATAATAATATTATAATAAATCATTTTGTTCAGTACAGTTTTGTTAGTACATGACGTAGATTTGAAAAATATTTTAAATACAAGGTAAAATACCCCAATTTAAAGGTAAATTCGCGGTGGTAGTAGCACCGTGTGTTGTCATTTAAAAATTTTGCGAAAAATTCCAGTATCAACTTTCATTAGCCAGACTCTATATACATAACTCTATATACATACTCTATATACATAACGATATACTGCGCCAAGTTAGTTGGTTTGATTAGTCGGCCAGCCCTGGTGTCTTAAGTCGCCTGAAGTCCTCTGTCATAGCTAAACGGTTAAAACAACCGGGACTCACAATTTAACTTGTCATTCAAGCCACAGTAGCGCTCAGTCGTAAATGTCACCCGCGGTCACCCATCCAAAAACTGACCGTACCAAAAGTTGTTGAACTTTGGTGATCGCTGAAACATGCGCCAGTGTGACCTAACCTTTAGAGGTGATCTTCAAAAATCCCCGTCCCCTACTAATCAGTCATCAAAGCGGCTGAATCGCAAACAAATCTGGGTACAATATCGTCGAGATTTTTTATGAGATAAGCGGTGTAAGGGAGAAGTCAAGGCGACTTAAAATTCTGTAGTTCTGTAGTAAAACAAAATCTCTCTAGTGAACGATTAAATAACATAAACAAGCTTCATCTCGTATCAGAATAGTACTTTTAATCCAATAAGTTCCAAAAGTCTAAAATTAACTTGCAGAAATGCCTAAAAATAACCATCTTATTCATGAAATGATACTATCAATTTTTATCCTTACAATTACTATAAATTAACTACCCGTCCTGGCTTCGCCCGGATACGGATGAATTATACCTATGCCTTTTAGAAGAAATATTCTAAAAGATAGGGAATACCACATTGCAATCTGTTGTCTAGTTTGGAAGATATAAAGACACAGAGAAAGAAAGAAAGAGAGTAAGAGAGAAAGAGAAAAAGAGAGTAAGAGAGAAAGATAGAAAGAGAATATTTAACCGGGAAAAGTATTTTATGGTAAAGTAAAAGGTTTCTATGGTATAGCACTAAAAGTGTATGTCACAAAAACTAGTTGAAAATAATTTTAATAATTTTAACTCCCTTGTTATTTTATCTTGAATCTCAGAATAAAACGCTCCATCTCACTACTTGCACCAGTCCAATCCGTTCATTCAGTAGGGCCGTGAGTGGCGTCAATTGAAGAACTCTCGCAGCCCTATTACAATTCGCTAGACGTGACGCTCGTGAGGTTATGCACAAGATAGGTATACCGAGGGTATACCTAAGCTGTCAATCGATTGTTGAGATGGGGATGTAAAACTTGCAATTACGCAATAAGTGGCTTTGAAACATCGCATCGCTGATGGTGGAAAAAATTAATTTACTAAGATTTAAAATATAATTTCAAAATATAAAATAGTATTAGGTATCACATCACTGACTAGGTCCGATCTTTTGGAGGGCATCAGTGGAACCAAGGCCAACAATCATAATCATTTTTATTGGTAACTAGTTAACCCGCGGCTTCGCCCGCATGATATTTTTATTTTTGACACAATATCATCATAATTTATAGCATATTATTATGTGTTATTCTGATTTATAAGCAATATTATTGCAAAGTTTCATCTCAATCCGTTCAGTAGTTTTTGCGTGAAAGAGTAACAAACATCCATCCATCCTCACAAACTTTCGCGTTTATAATATTAGTAGGATAGGTAATAGGTATGTCTTATTCAATTATAGGTCATTATAAATTAAATTACAAAAGCTTGTTATTAATAACATCACATTAAAAGATTTCTTTAAAAACTTGAATAAAAATTATATTTAAAAAAAAAAACCGGACAAGTGCGAGTCAGGCTCGCACACAGAGGGTTCCGTACAAATCCAGAAAATGTCACGAAATTGGGTATTTCGCTAAATTCACAATAAGTTTTTTTTTTTACTTTTCTCGTCATACATTAAAAAATACACTTTGTAAAATAATTAAAAATCTGATTTAGCATGTGCTATTGAAGCTCTTTTGTATGAGACCTTACATGATACGATTTATTCACTTTAAATTTTCAACCCATATTTTGTGAATCTAGGCCCTATTTTTTTTTTGATGTAAATAAAAATATACAGTTTTCAGATTTATTCCTATATGTGTACTCTGAAACGATGCTTCTCGCCAAATTTCATAGTTCTATGTCAACAAAAAGTACCCTGTAGGTTTTGAGTTTTGTGAGTGTCGAAATATGCGGTTTTTTTACGACATAAACGGCTCTAACTTTTTTATACGGTAACTGAGAAGTTTTTCTTTTACACAACTGCAAGAGGTCATAGATATGCGTATACAGTTTAAATTTCAGCTCGATGTCTTTACGCGTTCCCGAGATAAAGAGTCTTGACATACACACAGACGGACAGACGAACAACAAAGTGATCCTATCGCGCGGTAGAAGTGAAACTTCGACGCATGGACGAGACTGGTTAATATGCTCCTTGCTTCGACGCTTCAATGCTTTCATACCCCCTTCATGGTAGCGTTAAATGTTTAACGCAACCATGTTGGAAGTCGCATAAGAAGTTTCACTTCATTAGAAAATACCAATTATTCTATCATATAAATTTTAATATGAACATTCAACATGTTCCAATAATTAAGTTTTAAAGTCTCAAAATTCTTTGCAGTTGTAGAACGTCTGCTCATTAAGCCATCGTTTGAGTCGTGATCTAAAAATGCCCAAAGTGGGCGACGACGTGGTGATATGACCAACACTGAGAGGCCATTTTTGTATACATTATTAAGCTATGTGGTAGGAGTGATTGTAAAATAATATTGATATTATTACAGCAGATTAGAGCCTCAAGTCAGTTTTCGACGAGTTAATCAGTGATGACATAAGTCAAAAGCATAGTTTTTCACGTTTTAGTTCTACTAATTCTTATCAGGATTAAGGAGATAGGTACACACGCAATAAACTAAAGTTATCAACATAGCCCAGGCGGACTAGCAAGTTGAAGTGGCAGTGGGCAGGGCACATAGTTACTTCATTAAAACTCGCGTGAGAATACATTATATTAGATAAAATACCGGTTTTAACTCACGTATGATATACGGCCGGGCCGCTGTGAAACCCGACCGGTTTCGGAGTAAATTAGTACTCCTTCTTCATCAGGGAATACGCGCACTCCCGTCGCCTGGCGCACGCGCACATAGTTCGTAGAATTTACGATCGATGGGACAAAAAAGTTGTCTAATGGAGACCATGTACCCGCAAGTGCAGCGTAAGACTGTACACTGTACTGTGACAGTAGTGTGAACCGATGACCTATATCCCCGACTGCCTCGGTGGCTCAGTGGTTAGTGACCCTAACTTCTGGATCAAAGAGGCGTGGGTTCGATCTCCACCCAGGGCTAGTATTTATGTGATAAACATTAGTGTTTGCTCTGTGTCTGGGTGTTATTTAGTTACTATCTATATAAATATGTATTTAAAAATAAGTATATGTAGTATATCAGTCTCTGGCAACCATATCACAAGCTTTGCTTAGTTTAGGGTCAGAAGCCGTGTGTAAGATGTCCCAAAATATTTATTATATTTAGACCACAAGAATAATTTGGATGCAAACCATTTCCAACCTATCTATATGGGAAGACTGTGAACAATTAGACATCCTCCGTTTTACCACAAAAATTTTACGCACGCTTTAGACAATGTTTGACAGTATGATAAATCAAACTAATAAGTCCATTATGATATGTATTTGGTCACCATAAACTATTTTACATTAGTTTCTTAAATAATTATCACAACTTGGGTTGACTGAATATGTGCTTTCGCCTCGAGGCGCAAATCGAGAATGCTCTCACCTATAGATTAATATTTTTACATCTCTTCAGTTTCTTTTCTCGTTTCCTGATTGGTAGTTATAAAACTACGCCGGAAGCAGTACTCATTGGTTAAAATGCAGCTGGTTGTTAAATCGGCCAATCATAAACCAGAGAAATGTTATCCTTACAAGTACTAGAAAATATCATTCGACATATATATTTAAAAACCAGATTATAATTTTATGCAACGATTAAAAATCATGACAACAGTAAAAATTGTACGGAAAGACAGTGTTTAAGGCGTCTTTAAGACTTTTGTGGTAAGGCGACCTGTAGCTATACGAACGATAACGAAAGATCATAAAAAATCTACTCGTACACACAAGTTTTCTTTCTAGTAAAGCTAAAATCAGTTCCGATACCCAGCAATTCATAAGATAAAAATATTAACCAAAACACCAAGCAACCCGATACAGCCATAACACAACCCTACCCGAAGAATTTGAGCCATATCCCCCGCATCCAATCAGGGGCCCGTCGTAGATCAAAACATTTGTTCCAGGGGCCCTCAGGTCCTTACTGGCTCTTATACTGCCCTTATGGGGCCCTCAGGACGAGTGAGCGCGTGACCAATTAAGAAGAACCGATATGGGTTCGGTTGATTAAGGGCGTGTTGAGTAGTTGTATAATCTGGGTTTGCTTTTTTATTTTTGTTTTTTAGAGATTGGCATCGGCTTCGTCAGCAGATTAGCAAATTAAAGTGTCAGTGGGCAGCGTACATAGTTCAAAGAACGGATGGCGGATGGGGCCGTAAAGTTCTCGAATGGAGACCACGGACCAGCAAGCGTAGCGTAGGACGTCCACCGATTAGGTAGACTGACGATATTATTGAGATCTCAGGAACATGGTGGATGCAGGCCGCTTCCGCAACCGTCTCAAAAAAAAAGAAACCACGTTTAAGTGCTATAAGACATCACTGGTAACATACACAACACAAAACATCTAGCCCAACGAGCTATGAGAGGGCTATTCTCAAAGTTTCTATTAGCATTTAAACGTGGTTTCTCTTTATGTGCCTAATTATTAAGGCACATAAAGAAAAACCACGTTTAAGTGCTATAAGTTATCATTGGTAACACACACTAATCGAACATACAAGTCCCTCGTTCCTCATTCGATCTCTTATAGAAACTTCGAGCATAGCCCTTCCCATAGCTTGTTTGACTGCTTGAAACTTATTTATAAGGCTTTTAAAGGTAAACCACGTTTCAGTGCTATAATTCATCACTGGTAACACATACTGGCTAAACATACCAGTTCCTCATTTCTCATTCGATCTCTTATAGAAACTCCGATCACAGCCCTCGCAATAGCTCTTCGGGCACTTCAACCTTACAAGCGCCAAATAAAAATCACAAAAGATCTGCACCACGTCTCCTACGTACATGGACCCGCGTCATTTTGACGTACGCCCAATATTTGTAAAACATATACCATAATCCCGAAGTGACAAGTGATCGAATAAAATACACCGTTCGACCTTGCAAGATTACTTCGAACCCTTTTTGTGGTCGAAGTTATGAGCGGATTAGAGTAGCGATTAACTTTTTTACCCTAACCGCAATATTAAACGTACAATGCTACCTGAATCGTCATTTTCAGTCGTTGGATGACGTCAGAAATGTGAAGAAATTACATAATATTCAATTTATCATCAGTAGGCCGTTGACTGCAGAACGTCGGCCTCCCCTATAAATTTCCGATTAGGCCGGTTGGAAGCGACTTGTATCCAACGCGTTTCTGTGATCTTTATGTCAGTTTACCTAGTCGGTGGACGTCCTACGCTGCGTTTGCTGCTCAGTGGTCGCCATTGGAGAACTTTACGGCCCCATCGGCTATCTGTTCTTCGAACTGTGTGCCACTACCTCTTTAACTTACTAATCCACTGGGCTATGTCAGTAACTTTGGTTCCTCTGCAGATCGATCTCGCAGAGAGACACCAAGCATAGCCCTCTCTATAGCATATTAGGCTGACTTGAGCTTATTTATAAGCCCCACAGTAAAATACCATGTTTCAGTTTCATGTATCATCACTGGCAATACACAACTGTCAAAAAGTGACACGAAAACGGAATTAAATTTATTCATGAAATAAATAAATGATTTTAAGAATCTTCCGTCCGCCATTTTATTCCCCCACAATAATACGTAGTATTATTATAATTATCTTCTTTTCCACAAGTGACAGAGCGCCATCTATCCGCAAGTCCGAAAGTGGCACGGGGCGGGGCCCGCCGCGAATATGCGCCAATCCTTAAAGTATAAACTAAGCGCCAATCACAGAGATTTGTAAATCCGAACGATGTTATCCAGTTTAATTTGAATGATCTTTACAAATAATATGCGAATACGAAATATGAGGATATCAGATTTTGTCGTATTACTTATTACTCGGATCTATTCAATATTACTTATCTTGTAACGAATACCATTATATCAACTGCACGCTTAAATTACCAGTGTAACATCTGTTTCTTGTGACGATATAGCCCGAGATGGCATCTAAATTTAATTTCGTTATTGCGCATCTTAGCTGGACAGGTTCGACGCGCGATTTCGACTATATCGTCTCGCCACATCGACTTGGCATTTTTTCTCTCTATATTGATGTGTTGCCATCTTATGATGAGTTGTCAGATGTCACTTGACAGTTGTGAATAGAGCTGGTTCGGAGAGGTTAACTGTGTTTAGAACGGCTCGAGTTGTGATTCTTGATAAAATGGTGGTAGCGTGCGTTACGCTGCGGAACGCCATGTCCTTTGCTTAAAGTTCTCTCTATAATTGTAGTTCACAGAAGATTATGTATGTAATATTCTGTGAAATAAACTGATTGTTCGTAACTTTGCAATTTATCTCCTCGCCCGCTTAACCCACGCCACGCCATACTGAAGTATTGTTGGGTCAGATGGTATAAAATTATTACCACATTGAATCACCATAAATGATGCGAATCCTTTTATGGATTCGACGTATTAGATCAACCGTCAAAAACAAATAAAAAAGAAAAAAAGTTTTTAGTCATAATGTCAATATTTCAATGTCGAGAATACCAGACCCACTATGTCAATGACAAACATCAAGAATACTATGTCAATGATAAATGTCAAGATTAAGAAAAAAATTAAGTAAAAAATAAATAATACTGCAATTCAAATGAAAAAAAAATCATTCATATATTCTATTATTATATCTATGTCATAGTACGCTTTTTCCTGAAGAAAACATTTAAATTTACTCTTGAAAATGTATCTGTATTCCCAAAGTAAAGTACGCTTACGTTTACAACACTTTCTAACGCCTGGTGTTACCCATTTTGGCCGTTGTTATGATGTTATTTTTATTCTATTCCATGAAAAAATAGTGTAATTAGATAGTAACAATTATTAAATGCAATATTGGGGTCAGTCTGTTGAATTATGTCAGAAAAGCTAAGGGCATTAATGCATTCTTTGAATTTGTCGATATTTTCTTGATAGTAGGCGCGTCGTTTTATATGCCAGTATTTGATTGCGTAACTAGGTTTCACTGGGCAGACCACCTTTCTGTTACAGTCTTACAGACTTACTCCACCTGTCGTCACTTCGCCTTGCTATGTGTCCTGTCCAGCTCTACTTTAGTTTCATGACTACGGTACCAACGTCTTGAACTTTAGTTTTTCGCCGGATTTCTGTATTGCGAACTTAATCTTGGAGTTTAATGCCAAGCATGAATTTTTCCATGGCTCTCTGAGCTTCCTGATTTACTGCTTCAAAAATCGCTGAATTATCCAAAGATCATGGAAGATTTAGAAAAAGTCGAAATGCATAACCGTTGCATTTAGCAGAAGGTTTAGCATGCTTTCAGCATTGCAACGTTGAATAGCAATGTTTGAATAGTTGCGTCAGTGAATAGGAGTGTCTTACATTGGTAAAATAAAGATCAAAATTATGTATACCGCATGCCTGGGGCTCTATTTTGAATCGAGAGTCCACGAAGATTTTTGCTTATATGGTCAAGATACTGAATAGAAGCAAGAGATGGAAATTTTTGAAATTGAAAATCTATTTCAGTGATAACGGGATATAATAGCTTAGATTTAGAATACGATTACAAACACATTTTGTGACGTTTTGAAAATCGAGCTCCGCATTCAGCTCGTCATGTCACTCAATTTAATTGAAAATTACTGACCCGACGTACCTGATACATTATATATACAGCTAAGAAAAGGTACTTAATAACGTATTTACCCTCTATCATGGATATTCCTGTTCTTTTTCTATATTATTCTAAAACCACTTCACCTTGCACCACAGCCATAATAAATGGCGCCAATATTTTTCCAGCTGGAGTTTGGCGACTGCTGGACTCCAATCAATCAGGCGACCACACATCGCGAGTATATCTGCAGCTGGCGAATGGGAACTAGTCGATTCGTGATATAACCAGAAATTCCATTAGAACTATGCACGACATTTTTATATTTTTAAACCAAAAAACTTTAAATTTTTAAAAATTTTATTCTTACAAAAATAACAATGGTGACGTCCACAAGTGGTATATTATTCAGAGAAAAATCAAACCAAGATGACATATACATCATTTGAAAGCTTGTTATATTGGCTTCCCAAAAATATTTAATTTAGGTTTTTTCACCCCTTCATTTTTTTTAAATGCGAAAAATAAATTGTATGAAAAATAACAATACAACTTATAATTTTTTCTAGTTTAGTATTAATAAAGTGCTTCTATCGTTATTTTACTTGCATTAGTAGCTGATTCTACCACATTCATATCTTAATTTGCTAAAATTAAAAATTATAACCTACCAGTGTGACGAGTAAGTAGGAACAATGTGACAAAATAACACTTAAAATGTGTGTCTAATGGCTAAAAATGCTTTTATTTAACAATTTGGAGGTTATTTAATTAGTGTTGCTGGAGATAAACAACGTATTGAGCCAAATATTTTTATTTATCCTAAAAAATCAAAATAAATTTTAAAAAATCAGAGGGCTCTTTTTTTAACTGTTATAATACACTCAGAAACATATGAACTTTCTAGTGTTGTGGTTAGAATTTTTGATTATTATTATACCAGCCTCCATACATTTTGTGGACATGTCCTTTAAAAAAAATGCAATCAAATCCGGAATATGGCTGTTTGCCGTCACGTAATACGTCACATAAATGCCGTCACAGTGCACTGTGTCACGCTGTGCTTGATGTCACTAAGCGCGACCCTATTGGTCAGAAATTCAGAAAGATATAGGAGAAATATTTTTGCTTAGAATGCTTGTGATTTGTTGGACTTTTTGACAAACACTTTCGATCTCAACATAAAATACGCAAATGAGAAGATCAGTAGTCGGCATTAAGCTACCAAAACAACAAGTAAATTGAAATTGCAGTGAGCATACATAATAAATATAGTCCATATAATAGATGAAATTATGGCTATAAAATTATCAAAATAAAATGGTATCGATATATGAGTAGAACGCCCACAGACAATGTGTTATGATGATCTGATTCAGACTGTGTACAAGACTGTCTTATATGGCAGATATGATAATTTGATAAATAAATACCTACAATCTACATATCTATTGTTTTTATAGGAATAAATTACCTACTACTAGTTTCATCACTACCAGCAGTACTAGCCAATGTTTCGCAAAAACGCTGTGTTGTACTGTACCAAAATTTTAAATAGTCCACTGCAGTACGTAGGCCTACCCACGAAAGGTGATTGGGCGATATCCACCACGCTGGCTCACTGTGGGTTGGTGGATTCACACACGCCATCGAATTTCTTCTACGGAGGTATGCAGGTTGCCCATTAAGTACCTAACCTAACCAAAAGGAGTCGACACTGCAAAGCGAACCCGTCTGCCAAAAGTACGCGACCGGCGGTCATTCTCTTTATATAAATATATAAAGAGCATGACCGCCGGTCTGGTTGCGCTTGTGTTGCGTTAATTTTCAGCTAGAGTTAGTTGTGTGCGTGTAAACTTGCTTTTATTTTGGTTTGTGTGCGTTTCTTCACCCCCCACTGGCTTGGCAGACTTCGGCGCTTAGGCGTGTCGACTCCTTTTGGTTAGGTACTTAATGAGGTTGCCTCACAATGTTTTTCTTCACCGAAAAGCCAGCGGTGTGAAATTCCGTACATGAATTCCAAAGAACTCATTGATTTGAACCCACGACCTCACGATTATAAGGCGGGTGTATCTACCATTAAACCACCACGCCTTTTTAATAGAATCCAATTCTTTTGAAAAAACTAGGCATGTTATAAGTTAGCCAATTTTTCGTTCAAGCTGCGACATAATCCACTGCGAGATTTGACCGTAGATTTGACAAAACGACCGGACCGGGACGCGTACGCTTAAATGACGACCATTAATAGTCGTAATGTGCGCCATAGGGTTAAGGTTTATGTGATGGTTTGCTTTTTAAAATGTTGGTGTTTTTTGATGCGAACCGAGGATAAAAAGCTGAAATAAAGTAGAAGGAGCTAAAATCAAATCATCTCTCTTCCTCTATCTTACGGGACTGCCTCGGTGGCTCAATGGTTAGTGAGCCTGACTCCTGGGTCAAGGAGGCGTGGGTTCAATCCCACCCAGGGCAAATATTTATGTGATGAAAATAGGTCTTTGCCATGTGTCTGGGTGTTATTTATGTATTATCTATTTAACTATGTATTTAAAATATGTATATGTAGTATATCAGTCTCTTGGCAGCCATATCACAAGCTTTGCTTAGTTTCGATCAGAGACCGTGTGTAAGATGTTCCCTAATATTTATTTTCATTTATTTATAATTTTGCACGAATTGCTTCATTTATTAGTATAAAAGTACTATTATTTATGTGGGAAAATACAATCATACACGCACACTCGGGCAAGCGCCCTGCGCCGCTTAAATGAAACACCAAGAGCAGGTGTACGTTTTCGCCGCGCGGTAGAAAGAGAGGGGGATATTACGTCGCGCCGGGGGTCTACTCTTCCTCTGTCTTACGAATTTTCGATCAGGTCACGTGACCTGACGCGACTTTAAATTTTTTACCCATCCCAAAAAAGCACAATGCCGCTAAAGAAGATTTTACTTTAAAAATAAGTTAAACAGCCTTAATCTGCTGCTCGGAGATCTAGTAGATAGATAGATAGATTAACTCTTTATTGCTAAAACTGTGTTACTGTACCTATTTCTGTACATAGCCAAAAGAAAAGTCAAATAAATTTATTATTTATTATTGCACACCAAGAAATAAACAAAAAGAAGAAACAAAGATACATAAACAGTGTAACAATGGGCAGCCTTATCGCTGATAGCGGTCTCTGCCAGGTAACCTTAGGATGGAGAGGACAGAAAGCGTATAAATAAGTATAGTCTTTTATCAGTTTAAAATTTTCCAACGATGAAATAGGTCAGGCTGAGAGCTATAAATAAATAATACACAACACTAGAGCGAAACACTCACGATGTGGTCTTTCAGAGCTTTGTAACAAAGAGCCTCGCATTTCCAGAGACCAAGTTAGGCTATTAATTTATACTAAAATTAAATTTTGATGCGCCACGAACGGACAAAACTGAACGGTATACTGAGAGCGAGTGGCCTAACTCTTGCTATGGTGTGTCTTCTCCCCGTCTATGTGCTATTATACAGGTTTACTGATAATCAATTAACGTACTATAACTGCATATTCTGTATGTATTCTGGATTTCCTACATGTTTCAAAATCATCATCATCATCATTTCAGCTTATTTTCGTCATCAGTATAAGCTGTTTAAATAGAGTCATTTATAGTTTTCCGATATTTTATTATTTATTATATATATTAGTTTATTTTATATTTTTTTTGTATGAGTTGGTTATTATTAGAATTTATTAGAATGTATGTTGTATAAGTAAGTATATACATATATCACTTTCATGCACACCCCGTTGCCTAAACCTTTAATTTAATCCTTCACAAGTAACGGTTGCCTGGAAGAAATTGCTTTTTAGCGATAAGGCCGCCGATTGTAACACTTACTGTAAGTTCCTAGTCTAAGTTTTCCTAGTTTATTTAAGTTTTGGTGCGGCAATAAAGAATTTATCTATCTATCTATTTCAGCCATAGGACGTCCACTGCTGGACATAGGCCTCCCCTAATGATTTCCAATAAGACCGGTTGATAGCGGCTTGCATCCAGCGCGATCCTGTGGTCCTAATAAGGTCATCCGTCCACCTAGTGAGTGGACGACCTACACTACGCTTGTCGGTACGTGTCTCCACTCGAGAACTTTTCGACCCCATCGGTCATCAGTTCTCCGCGCTATGTGCCCTGCCCATTGCCACTTCGACTTGCCAATCCGCTGGGCTATGTCGGTAACCTTGGTTCTTCTACGGATCTCGACTTCGGATCTCGACACGATTCGACGGATCTTCATCGTCAAAAAGAATCACATAAAATAACTAAAAATATCATCTAGCAATTACATGGCAGAAATAACCACTATACGAGTACGTTACTATAAACGACTATATGGTACTATATGCGACTATATTTTACTTTTCACACAGATCCATTAAGAAGTTTTAACAGAAAAGGCATTATTTTGTAAGTAGGTATATTAGTCACTGTTTCACACATCCCACGAGCGCGGTAAAGGGCTTGACCTCAGCCGGGCGAAGGGGTAGAAAAACCGCAGCCATTCGAGCCGAAGGGCAGCCGTGAATATTTGATGGTGCCCTGTATGAATTTATGATGTGTCTTGAGGTGATTTCAGTGTAGGGCGAGTGTGGGCAATTATTGGGGGAGGTGGTTGCAGTCGATCGTTTTAATATTCTTTAAGAAGGAAAATCTTTAAGTGGGTATAAGTGGGTGTAAACTACTTTCAACCAATACCTGTTAATCTACAGATAAATTGAGGAATAGTGTAAATACTAAACGGAAATGGAATGATTCACACTAATATGTACTAAAGCGATTAAATAAAGCTATATCACGAGTGGTCTCGGACTACATTTTGTTAGTCATCGTTTCAGACAAGACGTCCACTGCTGAACATAGGCCTCCCCTATCGATCTCGAATTATACCGGTTGGTATCAGCTTGCGTCCAGTGTGAGCCTACGGGCTTAATGAGGTCATTCATCCACCTGTTGAGGGTGAACGTTCTACGCTACGCTTGCCGGTACGTGGTCTCCACTAGAAAACTTTTCGACCCCGTGGGCCATCAGTCCTTCGTGATACGTGCACTGCCCACTGCCATTTCAACTTCACTGGACTATATCGGTAACCGTGGTTCTTCCAAAATGTCCAACAAAGATGTAATTACAACGGGCTACTACTACCACTTTTAAATAAATAAAGCACTCCATTTTACAGCCACAAAATACCTCTCTTTAAAAAGTACTGTAGAAAACCAACAATAGTAACTGGCGACAAACCCTGAATACTAAATTTAGTGGATTTAGGCTGAAAATAAATAGGTAGGTGCCTAGCTTTGGAGCTAGAGTAATGTAGTGTAATACGTCAAGGAGTACGTTTCGCCGATTGGCTGCTGCCAGATAAGGGTGTAGTGATGGGACACGGAAAGTTTATCGATGTCGATATTTTTATGCTATATTTTTAGTCTCATTGTAAAAATAACAAAATACTACGTTAAGCTTAATTTAAAATCGTGAAACGTGGTAATACAGGGAGGTAGACTGGAAAATAAATTAGTAGGTACGAGTACCTAGCTTTGGAACTAGAGTAATGTAGTGTAATACGTCAAAGAGTACGTTTCGCCAATTGGCTAAACTGCCAGATAAAAGTGTAGTGATGGGACATGGGAATATTATATATTTCGATGTTTATATTATAATAATGACTAAATCAGCACCAAATAACCATTCGGTTTGTCTAGGTACCTTAATTTACCACTCGCTACTCATTAACATCACATATGCAGGATGAATAACGACAGATGGACCAAAAAGGTCATAGAATGGGTCCCAAAAGGAGAAAAAAGAAATAGAGGAAGGCCGAATAGAAGATGGGTAGACATTTTCACTCAAAGGCACGGAGTTCAGTGGATGAAACTAGCCAGAGACAGGAAAATTTGGGCACAACTGGGGGAGGCCTACGCCAGAGAGGCGACAACTACAATGACAAACTAATCTTTCATTGACATATCTTATAAGAAATAAATAAATTGACGAGTACAAAACGTGACATGAATAATAATAATTAAATAATAATTGACGAATAACGTTTAGTAAAATTTAAATTTGAATTTTAATGTTAATTATAATGATGTAATAATAATGTAGTTGAAATAAAGGCTTTTTTACTTTTACTTTTACTCATTAACAACATTAGTAATAATAAACTTCTAATCTAGAAATCAAATTAAAGCAAAAACAAATTCGTAGGTCCAGCTAGAATAAAAACCAACTGAATCAATAGAAGCACAGTCTAAGCACAAGAATCAGTAAGTACGTACCTAAACACCACGAAGTAAACAGCTGCTCACTCGCAAACAATAACAATATCTTGCGAAGCAGAATGAAGTGCGGAACGGTCAAACTGAACGCAACACCGCTTCATCGCCTAGCCTCATCTAAAAGTGTATTTCTTGGTTTATTGGTTTGTTCCTTTTTCACGAAGCAACGGAGCAAAAGATTGATTTTATTTTTGACCAACGAACCACCGGAGGAGGTATACAATTCGCGCGTATATATATATATATATATATATATATATATATATATTATGTGTAACCACGCATAACTTTTTTCGTAGAAGCCCGCTTTCAATAATTTTTTTTTATTGGAAAGAATATACTTTGAAATTGGTCCCATTTAAATTTTATCGAAATCGGCTAAGGCATTTTTGATAAATCAACAATAATGTGAAAAATGCTACATCGATCCGTGCGAAATATTCGCGAATTCTGTACACGGGTGAAGTCGGTCATGCTAATTTTTGCAAAAATAATCTTGTTAAACGTCGGAAAGTGACATAGGACATAGTTTATCCCGAAAAATTAAAAGGTTCCTATGAGATGGCACAAAATTGAAATACCACCCGGGCGAAGCCACGGACAAAAACTAGTACTTAAATAAAATTATTACACTACATAATCGATTGGAAATTACCTATATCGATATCAAAAACGACACTGACTTGTCATATAAGAACGTCACTAAAGTTTATTCAGCTGAGGCTAATTTTATTGGCTGGATTCAGAAATCCACGATAACATCCCGAGAGTACTGACGGGCAAAAAACTTTTCTCGTTTTAGACACAGTGCTAATTTCATTATGGTTTTCAGTTCTTAAAACGGAGTTGTGTCTAGATTTTCTAATTTCTTTCGTTTGTTTGTTACAGTCATAGGATAGGATATGCTGTACCTCCATAGGCCTCTCCTATGAATCTCTTCCGTAAGACCAGTTGGAAGCGTTAGTACATAATCTAGATAAAGATCTAGGTAAGGTCACAACTAAAACAATTCTTATTATATAATTTATAATTCATATTGTTTTGTTTTCAATTTCAGGATATTAAGCATTACATCCCGTAGCCCGTAGCTTCGTAGATACCACTGCGTCGTAGCAAATCGCTACGTTAAGCGTTACATTTTTATAAAGGCAAACCTACACAACAGTATACCACAGACATACAGCCTTGGCCAAAAGTATTAGGCACTCTGTATTTTCACTCTATCTTCTAAACTAATTTCACTCCTTTTTGGCATTTTTAACAAAATTAGGTGTCAATTTAATCACGTCAACAGAAATGAAAGCTTGTTTACTTGTTAGAGTCCAGAACACAAGTGACCAAACATTGACTGATAAGAACCGATAAAAACCGAGTCCTTTTTTTCGGTCACCATGTGATTTATGACCTTAACAAAGAGCCGCTTGATATTCTAAGAAGTTATTTATGACCCGATAAGTCATTTAAGATAAGCACTCGGTTATTGGTTAAGTAGTAAACATGCATTTTGTTTTTTTAAAGGAGCCTAATACTTTTGGCCAAGGCTGTACATTGTAGGTTCATTTTTTACATCAGGACAAACACTGCTAGACATAAGCCTCTCCTATGGATTTCTACTAAGGCCAGTTGGAAGCGGCCGGCATCCAGCGCGTTCCTGCGTTCCTGAGTCAGTCTACCTAGCCGGTGGACCTCCTACGCTGCGCTCCGGCGCATTGTCTCCATTTGAGAACTTGACAGTTTTATCGGCTATTCGTTTTTCGAACTATGTGCCCTGTTAGCTGCTTTTTTAATTTCCTAGTCCGCTATGTCGTTAACTTTGGTTCGTCTGCGGATCTCCTAATTTCTGATTCAATCTCGCAGAGAGAATTCGAGCCCTCTCTATAGCTCGTTGTGCTACTTGGAGCTTGCTTATAAGGCCTATAGTTAGAGACCACGTTTCTGTGCCATAAATCATTACTGGCAACACACACGGGTCGAAAACTTTCGACTTGAGGCAATTTCAACAATTTGTGCAATCAGAATAACGTAGCATGAATAAAATAACGTAGTAAAAGACATTCTTTGCCTTTTCAATAATAAAATTGTGCTGTGTACAAGCTTTCTACTACTCCACTATTCATCATAGGCCTATCCACGAAAGATGATTGAGCCGAATCTAGATAGTACAGTAAAGGTAAATTGATTTACTTTTGCTATTTAATTTCGTCTGCGGACATTACGCTGGTATTTTTACGAAAAAAAAAACAAAGGACATGTCCACAAAATGTATGGAGGCTGGTATAATAATAATCAAAAATTCTAACCACAACACTCGTTACATTTCGAGAAAGTTCATATTTTTCTGAGTCTATTACAATAGCTAAAAACAAAAAAGAGCCCTCCGATTTTTTTAAAATTAATTTTGAATTTATTAGGATAAATAAATATATTTGGCTCAATAAGTAGTTTATCTCTATCAACCCTGATTAAATAACCTCTAAATTGTTTAAAAAAACCTTTTTACCAATTAGACACACTTTTAAAGTTTGTTTGTTTGTCACATTGTACCTACTAACTGGTCACACTGGTAAGTTATAATTTTTAATATTAGCAAATTAAGAGATGAATTGGGAGGAATCAGCTACGAATGCAAGTAAAATAACGATAGAAGCACTTTATCATTGCTAAACTAGAAAAAGTAATAAGCTGTTTTGTTATTTTTCATACAATTTATTTTCCGCATTTAAAAAAAATTGGAGGGGTGAAAAAATCTAAATTAAATAGTTTTGGGAAGCCCATAAAACAAGCTTTCAAATTATGTATATATCATCTTGGTTCGATTTTTCTCTGAATAATATACCACTTGTGGACGTCACCTTTAGTAACTTAAATACAAGAGCTGTGGTCGCGGGTTCGAATCCCGGTCTCGTACCAACAAATACCTTGAATTTATGTACGTAAATTCACACCACTGCCTTTTTGGTGAAGAAAAATATCGTGAGACAACCTGCATACGTCCGTAGAAGAAATTCGATGACGTATGTGAATTTACCAAACCACACTGGCCCAGCGTGGTGGATATGGCCCATACACCTTTTGTGGGTAGGCCTATGTCCTGCAGTAGACTATTAAAAAAGGCGTACATTTGTGAATCATTATTTCAGTACCGATACAAGTTGTAATGAAACGCTTGTCCTAGACCTGCCCAGACTAGCCACTATCAAGGAAACAAGCACTTCATACAGTTGATAGAGAGTTTAATACAGAGAGTTTATAAAAGTACACAGAAGGACTTTATAAAAGGATAAAGAGAACACAGGACTTACTCTAGATAGGTACTAGGTTAGGTTTAAAGTTCACGATAGCACCGAGGTTAGTGTTGAAATAGTTAAAATCACGGAGTATACAGCGGGAATATACAATAAACTTACTCACCTTCAACTACTCATTTGATTTCATTACAACATTGTTTGAAAATCGATTTTTTCCACCACTATCTCAACTCTAAAAATGTCAATCTTCTATGTCAATGTCACTGTCGCAGAGATCAAGTTAAATTTTATATAGTATAATATTTAAACTCTGTTTTATCTCCATCGCCTCAGTCGTTTCAGTTTGACCCGAGCTTTATTCCCCATAATTGCATCACGTAGTAAATAAATTTAATCTACGTGATGCTCCGTGAATAAATAATCGTAAATATGAAGACAATAATTAACTTGGACTCTTTATTATTGTTTTGGTGCAATATTCCTACTTACACTTAAACGGAGCTTATGTTTTTATCTTAATTTTGAAGCGTCTTCATAACAGAAGGTTCTCGATATACCTCATCATCGTCATCATCATCATCATCAGATTATAATAAGCATAAGCCTCCTTCCCCTTACGCCAACTATCCCTGTCCTGTGCCAGTCTCATCCAGGTGTTGCCGCAAAACTTTTGGATGTCATCACGCCACCGTTGTAAGGGCCTACCGGGACTGCGCTTCCCGTCACGGGGCCACCATTCAGTCAGAGACCTGCTCCACCTGCCATCATCACACCTGTTACAATGTTGATAATTATTTTTAATTATGCAACAAATTTTGACATCAGTGAACACAATCGGGTTATTTGCCACAACTGGCACAATCCCCAAATTATGAGTTATGATTACTTTTTTGTTAACTCATATTTCAGAAGTTATCCCATTTTAATTTCACTTACATTCGACAAGCATGGTAGATATGTCCCAACCTTTCGTGGGTAGTCATATGTTCAGCAGTAGATTATTAAACAGCTGATAGAGTATAAATACAGCACAGGTAGCGCACAGGTTCTTGGAAGTAGCGCCATAGACCTTGGTAGTAGCGACAGGATCTTTTGCTATGGCACTTAGAGCAGGCGTTATAAGTTATTTCATACTCATACTCTAAGTAAGTTATTATATCGAGAGTTCTCGCCTTGTCGTTGCGGGGGTCTCAGTGACTCTAGAAGGGGACTAGGGTGAAGCTACATATATAAGAGGGATCAGGGATGAGGTCGCTTCTCCGGGCTTTGACGTCAAGCCCGTGTAAAAGTCGGCCAATAGGTTGGGTGTCTTTATGGGGGGCACCGCAACTGAGGTGGGCTGCAGTGTCGTATGGGAGGCACTGCAGCTGAGGACTGGAGGCCGCGGCGGGAGAGGACTGCTGGTGTTATCACTTGTACAGCCACTTTCTCAACCTTCTGTGGCTATGACGGGGTCGCCACCATTCGATGACGGACGCGGTGAGGCTGCAAGGGAAGGGGAGTGTCTGTATTGCGTAGCACCGCTCTCCCTATCCCCTGCAGCCGAAGTGGCAGTCACGGGGCCACTTTAACTGACACATTGCACTGGGACCAGGGCGTTTGGATACGGGTGCTATCTGACGCCCGCTTGAGCGTGGTTCGGTCTCGAGTGGAGGATGACGATGTGTCTGGTGTTCCGACACATCGTCACCGGCGCGGAGTGGAGCGCAAACTACGAGGTGGAGCCTGACTAGGGCTGGCGTTGTCGGGGCTGGGAAAGAGTGCAAAAGCGCGCCCATAGCCCCGAACCGACATCCGGCGCTAAGGTGTAAGCGTAAGGTGGTGTAACATTCCAGGGTTTTTGGTGGGTATACCGACCAGTTAGCGTGACTTCCATCCAAGAAGAATTTTCCCTTGACAAAAATAAAGGTGTTATAAGTTATTTTCTATTTTATGGGTCCTGTCCAAAGCTAAATAAATCAAGTATTATAAGTTATAAGCAAAATATCTATATTGAAGATGACGCACAGCCATATTGACACGGGCCGTGAAATATCACCCAAAATTACCTTCGTAAGCGATTCGTTACTTAGGCTCAGATTCCACCAAAACTAAACTGTGTGGTGTGGAACGGAATTGAGCGGAGCTATACAAAGTGAAACAAAGCAATGTGGAGTGAATCAAATGCGCGGATTGACCGGAAATATGGCACCATGATCACAGCCCGGACACTCCGCGATTCTTCATACAAAATCTGCTGTCTTACGCACACAACACTATATTTATTCACAGACACTCACTACACATACGCACGAACGCTACACGGGTATTTGCAGCTGCCTGTGCAGCCCGCGCGCAGAGTAGTAAATCGTGTCCTGATGCGGGGTGGAAGTGAGGAAGACTCAAACGGGTGGGGGGTAACGAGTGGCCGTTCTATACGTGGTATTATTATATCTTCTTTGCCATGATATAAGAAATCGTAGTTGGGGCTGAGCGTCTGAAGCATTTTCCAAAAAGGAGGAGGTTTTAAGTTTGATTGTGTTTTTTTTTTTGTGTATGTAAATCGATATTTTAAAAAAGGAAATTAGCATATATTAAATACTTATTGTTTATAGATACCAAATATATTTACATTTGTTTGTATATTTTACACAGTGTCTCCTCTGAGTTTTTAGCCTCGCGGGAAGCAGCGCACGCGTATTTTACTAAGAGTTAATTATATTGAGACCGGTAAATTATATTTTTAAATTTTGTATGGAAGAAAATCAATACAAATAAGAAATCGTGTAACAAAAGATGTTTGTTTTGATTTACAAAATATGCCCTTATAAAGGATGCAATTGATTACTAGTAAACCTGTATTGAGAGGGCTCACGGACGTAGCACTTTAAGTACTTAGAGTTAGTGTAAAAAAAAGCGTCGTAGGTGAGGTCGCCCGTGTGACATTTTACTAATTTTGTTACTTTGATAACACTGCTTTGTCATTAGCTAGTACATCTAAAAGTGATTGATACTTGGTAGACACCAATTTTCATCAGTACTCGCATCTACCAAGTATAGTCGGTACCTTGGCTGCTGATTTAAATCTTACTGTCAGTTCACCGTAACGCCACGATGGATCTCTTTTTGCACGTACTCTACCCAGTTTCGCTCCACTCTGGTGGAGTCTGGGACTTATGCCGAGGACCGATGAAAAACGATGAGAGTCGAAGGATTAATGATGGATGGATGCAAGGATATTAGGAAAGTGATCGGTTAGAATGTTAGATTGATCTACTCGCTGCTTATGCGTTACTAGACGTAGGCGAGCATCTTTATCGTTATATTTAAAATAATTTCTAAAAACATAAATCTTTAGCAGCTGCGACACCCAAATAAAACGTAAGTAATGTCAGTTTAAACGCAAACATACTTATTTTTTAGGGTTCCGTACCTCAAACGGAAAAAACGGAATCCTTATAGGATCACTTTGTTGTCCGTCTGTCCGTCTGTCCGTCTGTGTGTATGTCAAGACTCTTTATCTAGGAAACGCGTACAAATATCGAGTTGAAATTTCAACTGTATCTATGGTCTCTTGCAATTGTGTAAAAGAAAAAATTCTAAATTATCGTTTAAAATAGTTAACGCCGTTTTTGTAGTAAAAATCCGCATATTTCGACACTCACAAACATCAAAACCTACAGGGTACTTCCCGTTGACATAGTACTATGAAATTTGGCGAGGAGCATTGCCTCAGATTACACATATAGGAATAAATCTGAAAACTGTACATTTTTATTTAAATCACAAAAAATAGGGCCTCAAAATTCACAAAATATGGGTTCTAAATTCAAGATGAGTAAATCGTATCATGTGGGGTATCATATAAAATAACTTCATTAGCACATGCTAAAACAGGTTTTTAATTATTTTGACAATGTGTAATTTTCGACGTATTGCGAGAAAAGTGAAAAAAAACTTTTTGTCGATGTTTATAGTATAGAGATTTTAACAACTTACTTCCCAATTTTGTGTAATTTTCTGGATTTGTACGGAACCCTCGATGTGCGAGCCTGACTCGCACTTGTCCGGATTTTTTTCTAAGTGAGTATATACGCACGCGAATAAATCCCTCAATTATTGTTTATTTACTAGTTCAGAATTTAAGTTAACCTACACCGTGCCTTTATTAGCTACAACTAAAGAAAAAACTAAAAAATTTTATCATCCCTGTGGATGATCAAATAGGGTCTGTACCCTAGAAGGTTAAGCAAGCATGTTTAATGGAATATAACCTTGGAAATAATAAACCTAATTATGTATGTAAATGTACCTTTATTGTATAATAAATTGTTTTGATTTGAAGTGTGGCCACAAGTCTTAATGTCTTACAAATCCATGAACGCCGGCTGTACGCACGAAAAAGTGTCACGTTCCGCCTGATCCGAACATGCACGCAAGAGTGCGGAACAAGCGATAGAGAGGCACTAAGCGTTCGGTTTGTTTCAATTGTTGATTCAACAATGTTTTCTTTTGATGTTATCACCTAAGCCGTGGTGGTCTAGTGGTAGTGACACCTGCCTTACAATCGTGAGGTCGTGGGTTCAAATCCCAGTCCCGTACCAATGAATTTCTTGGAATTTATGTACGGAATTTCACATCACTGGCTCTTCGGTGAAGGAAAACATCGTGAGGCAACCTGCATGCGTCCTTAGAAGAAATTCGATGGCGTATGTGAATCCACCAACCCGCACTGGGCCAGCGCGGTGGATATGGCCCAATCACCCTTCGTGGGTAGGCCTACGTCCTGCAGTGGACCATTAAAAAGGCTAGTACAGATGTTATCACGTCTAATTATCGCCCGTAAACCGATTTCATAATGAATAATAATAATAAATATTTGGGGACATACACACGGCCTTTGACCCCAAACTGAGCAAGGCTTGTGATATGCTAGATACTGATATACTACTTATACTTATTTTTAAATACATACTTATATAGTTAGTATAGTACGTGCCACCAAAGATGAGACTTGAAAAACCACTTTGGTTTGTAATAAATGTACAAATTCAGGATAATAAATATACAAACGTTTAAAAAACGTTTAATAGATTTACAAATTCTTGATAATTAGTTAGTACACGACTGTACCTGCGCAAGATCCACCACTGACGCTCGTCAAGTCTCATCTTTGGTGGCACGCACTATAATCCTACTTCCTACTAATATTATAAACGCGAAAGTTTGTGAGGATGGATGGATGTATGGATGTTTGTTACTCTTTCACACAAAAACTACAGAACGGATTGAGATGAAACTTTACAATAATATAGCTTATATATAATAACACATAGGCTATAAATTATAATTATACTCGTATATTGCGTATGCGGGCGAAGCTGCGGGTAAAAACTAGTTATCTATAATTATCTATAGCCGTGGTGGTCTAGAGGTAATGACACCCACCTTACAGTCGTGAGGTCGTGGGTTCAAATCGGTCCCGTACCAATGAGTTCTTTGGAATTTATGTACGGAATTTCACACCACTGGCTTTTCGGTGAAGGAAAACATCGTGAGGCAACCTGCATACGTCCGTAGAAGAAATTCGACGGCGTATGTGAATCCACCAACTCGCACTGGGCCAGCGTGGTGGATATGGCCCAATCACCTTCCGTGGGTAGGCCTACGTCCTGCAGTAGACATTAAAAAGGCTGGTACAGTACTTTAATTATCAAAATAACATCCAGACATATATATAGGTATCTTTTTTTTTAATGTTCCTGAGTGTTACCTATTTATTCGTATTCGAGAAGCCTTTGCCTTCCCGGCCTACATGAAATTCATACGAGTGAAACCCTGCAAAATGTATATTATTATTTACTCCACTTACATTGTAGAATGCAGATTCAGATTCAGATTCAGATATGTTTATTGTTAAACTGTGTTACAAATATAAAGGTCTTAAAAATAGGTTACAGTACCAACAGTTTCGCCCAACAAGGACATACAATATTTTAGTAGTCACAAAACATGTTAAAAATATATACATTTACATCTCTATTCATTCTAATACACAATCAATCTCAATTTAATTTTCATTTTAATTTACATTTACATATAAAATAAATAAAAAAAAATGCAGAAATAGTAAACATTAAAACCGTTCATAAAATAAAATTTAAGTATGATCTATTTAGGTAGCTTATCCTTAAGAAACTCATCTACCCTGTAGTAACTTTTTTGTATTAACAATTCAAGAACTTTTCTTTTAAACGTAGGTACGCTCTCCGATTCCAGCACTGATTTGGGCAAATGATTATAAATTATTGGACCCAGCCCTAAAAAACTTTTGTTAAATAATGCAGTACTGTGAGGTGCCATACAAATTTTATTATGATTCCTTTTTGATGTCATGGTTGGAAACATATGCAAATTATTCCTTATAAATAGTGAGATTTCATAAATATACAGGCACGGAAATGTCAATATTTTTAATTTCTTAAAATACTCCTTACAGGAATCTGTGGTCTTTAAATGGCATACGGACCTTAAACATTTTTTCTGTGCTTTGAAAACAGTTTCCCTCTCGGTACAGTTACCCCAAAATATAATTCCATATCGTAAGGTCGATGTAACATATGCATTATACGAAGTAAGCACTGCTGTTTGGTTCACAACTTTCCCCAACATGAATAAGGCGTACGAATAACTATTTAATTTGGAGCAAACAGTTTCTGCTTGCTTATTCCAGTTTAAATCAGAGTCAATGTGAAGGCCCAAAAATTTTGTAACTGAAATTTCCTTAATATCATTATTTAAATACTTAATCCTAGATGTCAATTTTCTATACTTATTAAATGTCATTATATATGTTTTGTCCAAATTAATTAATAATTTATTACATGTCAACCAATTGATTAAATTACTTAATGCTAAATTTATTTCCGGCTCTAAAGGTTTATCATTATCACCTACGAAAATGGCTGTACTATCGTCAGCAAAAAGAACCATTGGATGATTGATAGATTTAGGGAAGTCATTTATATAAGAAATAAAATATAATGGCCTAGCTATGCTGCCTTGCGGTACCCCACACTTCACTACGCTAGGAGATGACAAATATTTCTTCTCTGTTTTAGATGTAGGACTTATTTGCACAATTTGTGTGTACTGCACCCGATTCGAATGGTACGATTTAATTAAGTTTAGAGGATTTTCCCTTACTCCGTATTTCTCTAATTTGGAATATAATATTTCATGGTCAACATAGTCGAAGGCTTTTGTCAAATCCATGAACATAGCATACACAGGTAGTTTTTTATCCCTGGCTGTAATAACAGTTTTTAACAAATTGTAAATGGCCATGTTTATGGACTTATTTTGCACTGACGTTAAGCACATAACATGTATTGTAATTGAAGTTAGAAAGGTTGCGAAGGCTATAAAACCTTACGTGAGAAACACCTGTGTTACTTTCAAAGTAAAATTTGAAGATACTTACTGAATAGGGTATCTATCTAAATACAGCCTTGGCCAAAAGTATAAGGCTCCTTTAAAAAATCAAAATACTTGTTTAATACTTAACCAATAACTAAGTACTTATTTTAAATGACTTACCGGGGTCATAAATAACTTCTTAGAATATCAAGCGGCACTTTGTTAAGGTCATAAAACACCTGGTGACCGAAAACAAAGGATTAGGTTTTCTTTCGGTTTTATCAGTCAATGTTTGGTCACTCTAACAAGTAAACAAGCTTTCATATCTGTTGATGTGATTAAATCGACACCTAATTTTGCTAAAGATGCCAAAAAGGAATGAAATTATTTTAGAAGATAGAGTGAAAATACAGGGTGCCTAATACTTTTGGCCCAGGGTTTGTAGCTTTGGCCTTGATACCGGGACCGTAATAAAAATGAAATTCCTATCGTTTATAAGGAATTTCATCTACATCAACGCTTTTTTTAATCAATCAAAGGGTCAGTAAGCTATTTCGCCACATATGCGTCCGCATTAATTTTCACATAATAAGCGCCACCCTTTTATGGTGGACATTCCGCGCGTTAGAACTAAGCGTTTCGAATCCTCATTCCTCATACGAACAGCCAGAATGTAGAACGCTTTGCCTGGGCCTGTCTTCCCGCTCATGTACAACGTGGTGTCCTCAAATCCCGAGTAAATAGGTATCTTCTAGGTATCGTGCTACACCTAGACCGCACATCTGCTCAACATCACGCTCGGACAAGTGTGAGTCAGGCTCGCACATCGAGGGTTCCGAACAAATATATTGTTAAAATAATTAAAAATCTGTTTTAGCATGTGCTAATGAAGTTATTTTATATAAAACGATTTACTCACTTTAAATTTTGATCCCATATTTTGTGAATTTTGAGGCCTTATTTTTATGTGATTTAAATAAAAATGTACAGTTTTCAGATTTATTCCTATATGTGTTATACTCTGAGACAATGCTCTTTGCCAAATTTCATAGTTCTATGTCAACGGGAAGTACCCTGTAGGTTATGATTTTTGTGAGCGTTGAAATATGCGTTTTTTTACGACATAAACGGCTCTAACTTTATTATACGGTAAATGAGAAGCTTTTCTTTTACACAACTAATGAAGATATAATAATACTGACACAACTGCAAGAGTTCATAGGTTTACGTATATAGTTTAAATTTCAACTCGATATCTGTACGCGGTCCCGAGATAAAGAGTCTTGACATACACACAGACGGACAGACAAAGAGACGGACAGACGGACAACAAAGTGATCCTATAAGGTTTCCGTTTTTTCCTCTTGGGGTACGGAACCCTAAAAAGAAAAAAAAAACATTTATTTTATTCGGATGCAGATGCAGATGTCCAAATCAATGCATAAGTTCCGTAATTGCGGATGTGGATGCGATGACCAAGGAACTTCTACTCCAAAGATTTAGGTAGTTAAAATGTTAATTCAATAATTTTAATCCCAAATCATACACAGTAATATAAAGCCGTGGTGGCCTAGAGGTAGTGACACCCGCCTTGCAATTGTGAGGTCGTGGGTTCAAATCCCGGACCCGTACCAATGAGTTCTTTTGGAATTTATGTACGGAATTTCACACCACTGGCTTTTCGGTGAAGGAAAACATCGTGAGGCAACCTGCATACTTCCGTAGAAGAAATTCGATGGCGTATGTGAATCCACCAACCAGCACTGGGCCAGCGTGGTGGATATGGCCCAATCACCCTTCGTGGGTAGGCCTACGTCCTGCAGTGGACTATTAAAAGGCTGATACAATTCAGTAGAGTACAGTACATACACAGTACCTCTCCAATTACCCATCCTTATCTATATTTTAAAGATAAATGCAAGGTTCCAAAATTAACATCGAAAATGGACAATAAAATACCATTATTGTCGAGTGGATCGGAAACCCACAAAGCATTTGCGGCGGGAATCCAAACTGCGAATATTTAACTATTAGGGTCACGGTATTCCTCTATTATTTGCTAAATATTCGGCCATTAGGATCAAATGCTACTTTACTAGTATAGCTAATAAGTGAAAATGGAGTATTAATAGTTTTTGGTCTTGTCGATTTGCAATTTCGGGTTTGAATTTATTTATTAGTTCGCTGAATGCAAATTACTTTAAATTGGTATTAGAACGGTGGTTACTGTACTGTATCGATCTTTTTAATGGTCTTATGTTGAGTAAGCCTATCCATGAAGGGTGATGAATGTGATGATATGGAGATGGTGCTTATGATGCGTTAAACCTTGTATTGGATGTAACATATGTAATATGATGTTTATTGAAACAAAAAACTATAGTTGTTGCTCTGTAAAGAGAAGTTTATTTTAATTAAAAACACAAGTAGGTATTACAAATGACTTGCATAAACAAATTACTAAGATTTACAAATTACGAAAGTTTACTCAACTGTGAAGAGAAACAACATTAAAAGCTATTGCTTCACTTAACATTTAATTACTAATTTGATTTATTTATCCAATTTAATGCGATATATTTTGTTTTACAAAGATGAAGTATTTTTCTCAGTGGGTATAGACAAATAGACACACAGACGTGAACTTAGTGCTGCGTCACCATAGATAATAATTATTGCGCGGGAAATTTATAATGAATGAAGATCTTCATTTTACTTCAGTATTTGCTATCCAGCTTCTATGAAACAGCTTGACCAATTTTATGATGTTCTTTTTTTGTGTAGATCGTAGTCTGAGGATATGACGTAGGCTATTTTTAACCGATTTCCAAAAAGGAAGAGGTTCTGTGTTCGTCTGTATGTATTTTTAGGGTTCCGTACCTCAAAAGGAAAAAAACGGAACCCTTATAGGATCACTTTGTTGTCCGTCTGTCCGTCTGTGTGTATGTCAAGACTCTTTATCTCGAGAACGGGTAAAGATATCGAGTTGAAATTTAAACTATATATACGCAAACTTATGAACTCTTGCAGTTGTGTAAAAGAAAAGCTTTTCAGTTACCGTATAAAAAAGTTAGAGCCGTTTATGTCGTAAAAAAATGCATATTTCAACGCTCACAAAAATCAAAACCTACAGGGTACTTCTCGTTGACATAGAACTATGAAATTTGGCGAAGAGCATTGTCTCAGAGTACACGTATAGGAATAAATCTGAAAACTGTACATTTTTATTTAAATCACATAAAAATAGGGTCTCAAAATTCACAAAATATGGGTTCAAAATTCAAAGTGAGTAAATCATATCATGTAAGGTATCATATAAAATAACTTCATTAGCACATGCTAAAATAGGTTTTTAATTATTTTAACAATATGTTTGTACGGAACCCTCGATGTGCGAGCCTGACTCGCACATGTCCGGATTTTTTTTGTGTATGTTCATCAATATTCTCGTCAATCGCGAACCGAATCAAAAAAATATTTTTTAGTTCGAAAGGGTATACTTTCGAGGTGGTCCCATTTTTTTTTTGGTTCGAAAGGGTTTATTTTCGAGGTCCCGTTTAAATTTTAGCAAAATCGGTTGAACCGTTTTTGCAAAAATCAACAATAATGTAATACTTGTATACATCAAGTGATTTATTCTAATCGATTGATTCGAGCGAATAATTTGAATTACACGGTGGAAGTCGGTTTTCCCATTTTTTGCGAAAAATAATTATCATATCCCTAAGATAGAGGTGACCCTGTTCAGATTTTTATATGGCAAAACAACGTTGGCTGTATCAAATAATGTACTGTACTGTACCAGCCTTTTTAATAGTCCACTGCAGGACGTAGGCCTACCCACGAAGGGTGATTCGGCCATATCCACCACGCTGGCCCAGTGCGGGTTGGTCGATTCACATACGCCATCCAATTTCTTCTACAGACGTATGCAGGTTGCCTCACGATGTTTTCCTTCACCGAGAAGCCAATGATGTGAAATTCCGTACATAAGTTCCAAAGAAACTCATTCGAACCCACGACCTCACAGACAGACAGACAGACAGACAAAACTCTTTATTTACAACCACAGTTTGAAAAATAAACACTATTTACATATATACGACAAAAAATATGATTATAAAGTGGCGGCCTTATCACCCATGGCGATTTCTTCCAGGCAACCTTGCACGAATATGAACCGACAAGAGCAAGAAATAGTGGCCTTAAATAGATATTAACAAAGAAAACACCTATAAATAATAAACTAAATATACTTAATTCAATCCAAGTTTTAAATATACTTACCTACATATATACGATATAATATATAAATATAATTATACATACGATTGCAGGTCGGGTGTAACTACCACTAGACCACCACGGTTTATATAAAATAATATGGCAATATATGATAATAAGAAAACCATATAAACCACGTACACGGATTTCACAGCTATCGCTCTACATATTTCATTACCGGCGGAAATTATTTTCCTCCTAAGTTATCGGACCAACAATCATTATTTTATTTTACCAATCGCCATTTACGTATTTTCCCTATTGGGCAGTAAATAGATAGTTGGCATTCTGGGAAAGAGATCTGATAGTCGATAACAATAAGCGCCTTTATGGCTATGGAGCTACGAGTGTTAGTGCTACCACAGAAAAATAACTCGCAGTTACTAAGCTTTTTTAGACATTACAATACAATTCATTTATTGGTAACATCAGTTACAGTAACATTCCACTCCTGCATTTTATGGAGTGGAATCTGCCCCACTCGTCTCATCTTGGCAGATTCCACTCAATTTTTAGACCAGTGGAATCTGCCCCACCAGGGGTGTCACGCAATTTTAAATTGAATTAGTAGTCCCCTGAAGTGCAAATTTTACTGTAAAATTTTAATCATTAAATCGCTCCACCAAACAAATGAATAACTGGAGACATTTAATGCAAAATATTAAGAAGATTAACTAAGATCACAATTATCTGCAGTCAAACATTACGGATTGCGACAAGCGCCCCACTGGTGGGGCAGTTCATTTCACTCCTGCATTTTTTGGAGTAGATTCTGCCCCACCAGTGAGGCGCTTTGGTGGGGCAGATTGGAAGTGCTCCTTCTTTGTCCGCAGCTGAACTTACGCAAAAAAGTAACTTATTTCTAAGATTTTTCCTGCAGCTTAGCTCGTGTGATATTTTAAATTATGTGCCATTCCACAGGCATACCAAACTTTATGTTTTGGAATAAAAAGTAGCCTCTCTAAATCTTCAAAGATCTATCCATACGCACGTACAAGTATATCCACACAAAAATTTTGGCTATCCGCTGCTACGTGGAATAACAACAATCAAATTCAATACTATCTGATCTATTAATTTTGTCTTTTGTATATTTTGGGTACTACCTAAGTACCTTACTATTTGGGGGAATAGTTGGCCTTATTCACTAGAAACTTATAATTTCCAAAACCGAGAAACTTTTCATTTTTTGATTTTCTCGTTTTGTTAAGCCTAGGTTGGTTTACACAATTTCAACTACCCAAGAGAGAGAGAGAGCGTACTATTCAATTCAAGACTTTATGAAAGATCAATGGTAGTAAATAATTAAAATATAGGTATGTATAATATTCATAACTTATCAAATAATAATAATTATAATAAACTCAGTACAGTAAAATAATAAGATATAATTAGCCCGTGTATAGCTGTGAAATTCCTATAGTACATTGCAACCCTATTACTAAATTGTAAATAATTTAATTTAAATACCTACAATTACATTGTTATACTTAGCATAAATAGTAATAAGTAATTAAGAGTATTGTTCTCTAGCAGCGCCCTAACGGGGTCTATGTTTTGTACTACAATTAGTTTTAACATTGTTGTGTACACTACATTGTGCAAATAAAGAAAGATTAATAATATTATTCTATTATCGCTGCATTATATAATACCATAGTTCATATATTGGATTCATATGTTCATACTACTGTTTTATATTTTCTTCCCCTGTGTCATCCCCTACAGCGCAGGCATAATCGTAGGGCCTTGAAATCCGATATAAATAGTGCGCATAAATATGGCACGTGCTCTGTTAACTAAGACGATGCGATGACGAAGTGCTGCGGTGTAGTTGAGGCCAAAATTATGGCTCGCTTTTACATAATCATCATCATAATAATCGACATACCACACTTTAATACATTTAACAACTTGTAACTTATTTTTAGTGTAATAAAATCATTTGTGTACCTTTTCTAACACTATTTAAATGAACACAATACTGTAGCTGTAGCTGCTGCTGTAGCTGTATCAGCCTTTTTTAATAGTCCACTGCAGGACGTAGGCCTACCCACGAAGGGTGATTGGGCCATATCCACCACGCTGGCCCAGTGCGGGTTGGTGGATTCACATACGCCATCGAATTTCTTCTACGGACGTATGCAGGTTGCCTCACGATGTTTTCCTTCACCGAAAAGCCAGTGGTGTGAAATTCCGTACATAAGTTCCAAAGAAACTCATTGGTACGGGATCGGGATTTGAACCCACGACCTCACGATTGCAGGTCGGGTGTTACTACCACTAGACCACCAAGGCTTGAACACAATACAATACAATCTTAATCAAATAACCCGAGTCCCACCGACCTTTCCCAAAGCAAAGATAATACAACATAATAGGTATTGTCGGTGAAATGTGTTAAGAGATAATTCATACACGTTATAGCTTTATTGAACGTTGAATGATAAACCGAAGCGGAGCAATGGAAAGGGCGAAGAAAAATCAACATGTTAAAACGAAAACCTTCACGTTTTAACACAGCAAATTTGTTTTCTGGCCGGATGTTGGTTTTCTTTTACAGCGGGGAAATTCTGTTAACCGATCTCGTTACTGAGAACGTGTCACACGTTCTTGAACCTCTTCCTTTCTCGTTTTTCTGACAGGTCTGATAGCTCAAAACTGTCAGAAAAACGAGAAAGGTTCAAGAACGTATCACTTCAGTAAAGAGATCGGTTCACTGAAAATTGCGACCTGCGCTGCGCTGCGGGGCAATTCTGTCAATTTCTGCGCAATTTTCAATGAACCTAGACGAATCGAAAAAAATCTTGTTTGGTACATAGGTTTTTTATATTTAAGTTTTTTTTCTTCGACGTCAATTTTTGAGGAAGATATTTTTCGGCAGAGAGAAAAAAGTATCCCATTTTGATGGGGGGGGGTATCCTCATAAGCAGGGGATATTTTCAGTCGCGTTATTTATCGGCTTATTTTGATAATATTTGGCTAGATTTTTTAGTAAGTAACTAAATCCTAACAAGATTTGCGAGTATGTACAAAATTACTTAAGAGCAAGTCGATATTAGGCATCGACATTTTTTTTTTACGAGATTGAAATCTTCCGAAGATGCCCGACCGCTTTAGGGTGCAGTCGGGTTATGTGGGATTGTACCCACTAAAACCCCCTCGGTGGCCAGCCTATGTGCCTTCTTGGGAGCTTTGGGATCTCTAAAAAAACGCACCGGTGCTCCCGTCACTTCGTGTGTTTACTCGCCTGGTAGTAGACCAGGCTTGTACAGCGTTGCGACACACGCTGCCGTCCTTCTCGGACTCGAGTGGATGGCCAGAACCCCAATTCTGACCACTCACGAGCCCAGGGGTCCCCTTTTAGTAGTCTTTTACTACGGTGGGATACCGATGCCGTATTCTAGTGCCCCGGCATCAGGGCAAAAAAAAAACAAAAGGCACTTGGCATTTTATCTTTATGATATTACGTCTATACCTAGTATCCTTTAGGAGCCTATGCTTATGAAGATTTAATTAAAGATATGTGGCTAATTCTCCTCGAAGCCCAAATTTGATGGTCACACAGTTATATTTCCTAAACGGTATGAGATATATACAAAATTCTTGAATTAGAGGATAGAGCATTTATTAGTCTACAAAATACACAAAGCTTATCATAATAGAAGCATAAATAATACCAAAAAATTGACATCCATTGTCAAAAACGGGGTCATTTTCGGTATTCTCCTCGTGTCACACTTCCCGTTTCAGAAAAACATTTGGTTACTGCCACACCAAATTTCAGTATATTTGTATGATACATATACTTCAGTTTTCATAATAAAACACACTTTACATCGAATAGTCTAAAATGTATCTATTCATCATCATTTTAAATTTATAACAACATATGCGTATGTCACACGATTTTAAATTCTTTAGATTTGCGTAGTTTAACGGTTGGCTTTTGAACACAACATCAGCAATTAAGCTCAGAGTTCGTTTCGCTCAAACTTCAGTCGTCTCCCGCCACCGTGGACGTAAGACGTGCGGCTCCTCGTGCACAAGAATAAAATTATTCGTAAGTAAACATTTTTTCGTAGATATACCGTCACTTGCGTGGACCTCATTTATGTGCATTGTATTTTAGCAATTAAAATCAAAGATAGCTCATTTAAAACATCAAAATGTGCGATATATTTATGTAGGTTTTGGTTACGATACACCTAAAAAATTCGCAGAATTTAGAAAAAACTGATAATTTCGTCACCTTCGTGCCGTCACTTTCGTGGCCTTTCGGGCCACGAAAGTGATTTTAGGCCACGAAAGTGATGTTTTGTATTGCTTTATTTAGAAACTATCTGCGCTCCGTGGTGCTACCTGCGTTTACCTGGGATAAAAAGTAGCCTATGTGTTAATCCCGGGTCTAAACTATATCCATACCAAATTTCATCAAAATCCGTCCAGCTTGCTGAGCGTGACAGATTAACAAACATAATTGCGCACATCCTAACACACTCACTCACAAACTTTCGCATTTATAATATTAGTGTGATGTGATATAGCAACTGAAATAAAGTTTTTTTACAAAATCATCTATTTCAGGTTTTGTGAAATAGTATTTGTAATTCATTCTAATGATGTTTTACGTAGGTATATAAAAAGTACCCTTCATGGTCCATACCTTTGTTCATCATCCAGCCCCATCTGATACTGTGCGGAATTATGACACTATTAGCAGTATAGTTTAATGTTTTTTTCAGAACTGAATAATGCCACAGACGAGGGAGAAAAAGATAGAGGCCGAAAGAAAAAGGAGAAATAAAATTAAAGAAAACCCAGAGCTTCACAATGCGGTCAAGGCAAAGGCAAGGGATCGGTACTATCGAAGAAAAGTCAGAGGAGAAGTTATACCGGCCAGTGAAATGACCATCAAACAAAGAAAAATAAAACAGTTAAGAGACAGAATAAAAAGCAAACTGTACCGCGAGAGGAAAAAAAAGTTGCTAAGCCGCGCTCTTGAAGAAGAACTTGTATATTACGAAGATAATTCTTCTATTAATGCTAATGATCCACTTTCTTCTTCGCTACCAATACCAACCACCTCTAGACCAGCCACCGAACCAGCAATACGTAGATCATCCCAAAGACTGAGTAAGCGAACAAACCTAAGTTCGTCTTTTGTCACAGACACGTCGGCACCTCTACCAGATACTCCTACACAATCCGTCATCACCCCTCAAAGATCACCTAATACGTCGACACCTCAACCACATTCTCCTAGACGATCCGTTAACACCTCTAGAGAGGTGATAACTTTCAGATCACCTGATATTGTACCAAGTTGCAGCAAAACAACACCAAATGTTGATATAACATGCGGTGATTCTACTTCAGCGCCATTACTGCCTAAAAAACGATATTCACGAGCTTGGATTGACGATGCATCTAGTACAACATCTCAGTCTACAAACACAGATTCTTCAGCCATATCTAGTGTTGAATCTTCACCAACAGCAAGTCCAAGAAGCCACAAACGTCGTAAAGCTGGTAACGAGGTACTTAGAAATAAATTGAATCAGTCAAGAAAAGATGCTTTTGATAAGAAAATGTTGCATAAGCGAGTAATGGAACTGAAAGCTTTAAATTCCAAGTACAGACAACAATTGTCAAGATTAAAAAAAAATATTTTGGAGATTAAGAAAATTAAAAATCTTAACTCTGATTCGTCACATTATAACAAAAAAGAAGAAGATTCGGAAAATTCTGATGAAAACATAAAAGAAGAAAGTCAAATGTGCCAAGATGTACGCAATTTTTACTGCCGTGACGATAATAGTAGAATATGTGCTGGAAAGAATAAATGTATAACAAAACATAAGAAAAAAGAACAAAGAAGACTTCTAACAGACACACTGCTCAACTTGCACGAAACATTCCTGAAAGAGTTTCCTCACCACAACATTGCGTACTCTTATTTCTGCAAATTGAGACCTTTTTATGTTCTGATACCCACTCTTAAAGATAGAGAAACCTGTCAGTGTAAAACGGATGCCAATATGGATCTAATTATAGAATCATTGCATCGTTATAATATAATTGCAGAAAAGAAAGCAGATGGTGTCTTGAACAAACTTTGTTGTGATTCTAGAAACAAGGAATGTTTGAGCCGCCAATGTGAGACTTGCAGAAACAAAACGCTTGATTACAAAGAGTTCGATAACATGACAACTATTGATTACTGGTCATGGCAAAAAGTTAAAACAGAGTACGTCAAAGATGGTCAAATAAATAATGCATTTCGTGGTAAAACAAAAAGTCATTGCGTCACCTAAAGATGTGATTAAAGAATTTGAAAAGCAGATCACCCCCTATATGCAGCACGTCTGTAATATGAGATCTCAATTCTCCTATTTAAAGAAGTTGAAACAGAATTTGACATCACAGGAAGCGATTGTGCACTGTGATTTCAGCGAAAACTACGGAACCAAATACTCAAACGAAATTCAAGCAGTTCACTTTGGTGGCAGTCGTTCCCAAATAACACTACACACTGTTGTGATCTATTTTGTGTCTCAAGGTGAACATAAAAAGCAGTGCTTTTGTACAGTAAGCAAATCACTACGTCACGATGCGTCGGCTATTTGGGAGCACCTAATTCCTGTAATGGTATTCATAAAGAAAAACGCACCATCTGTGTCGAAACTTCATTTTATTTCCGACTCGCCTTCTGCCCAGTATCGGAACCGAAAAATGTTTTACATTATGTCGAAACTTGCTTGGGACTTTGAAGGGCTTGAAGTTGTCTCATGGAACTACACAGAGTCGGGTCACGGAAAGGGTGCTCCTGATGGTGTAGGGGGTACACTAAAAAGAACTGCAGACTTACTCGTAGCTCAAGGGAACGACATTTCAGATATGGACACTCTGACAGCACATTTGAAAAGAAAAGTTAAGGACATACTCATTGAAGAAGTAGATGAAGGAGCCATTTTTGAAAAAGATTTGTTGATACCATCTATTCTTCTCGAATTCAAAGGCTCAATGAAAGTGCATCAAGTTGTTTGGAACTGTAGAAGACCTAATATAATGGCCATGCGAAAACTGAGTTGCGAAGTAGACGATTGCGCTATTTCTTCAATTTACTGTCAACACGGGAATCACATTGGACTTTACGATCCAGATCCCAACCAGAATATAAATAAAAGTGACAACGATTATCAAGAAACAAAACGTATAAATATAATATCTAACAAAGTTATCAAGGCGCCACATAATGGCGCTAAACAAGAAACTAAACATCATAAGATATTATCCAAACAAGTCGTCAAGGCACCACAAAATGCCACTAAAAAGTCTTCCAAAAAAACATCCTTAGAATCCGAAAACATCAAAGTTGATAAGCAAAAAATCGCGAACATGGATTGTCTTACAGGTAGAACTGACGATGTTGATGCTAAAATCAATTTAGCTCCAGATGATAGCTTTTGGATCAATCTCTCTCCCATGAGCAGCGAATACCAGAGACCTTCTCTGACTAATGTTGTTTTGTCTGCATTAGACAACAACGTTTCTAATCCAGTGGAGAAAAAGAAAATTAGACTCTGTTCGAATGATGATTCGGATTCCGATTACAATATATTTGATTTACGTAAAAAAGAATTGTCTGATTTAGACAAAAACGTTCCTAATCCAAAGAAGAAATCGGAACGTTGTTTCTGGTCTGATGATGATTCGGATTTGAATGACAATATGTTTTGATAACGTAAATACTTAATAATTTAAATAGGATAAGATAAAGATAAAAAATGTTTATTTGTAACCAAAGAAATACACAAAGAAATGTTATAGTTAAATGTAAAAGTATAATATTAGATAATTCCAAGGTTGTTTAATAGATGTTGGCTATGTGATACATTTTGGGGATTCAGGTTTGTATTACCACTAGCTTTTACCCGCGGCTTCGCCCGCGTTTTAATTTGATTTTGGCTTATGTTTATTTCGATGCCTACCAATTTTAGTAAAATGTGCTAACAAAAACAGTAGGTAAGTGCGCCACAAAATATTAGCCACAATTCAATGTAGGTAAAACGATACTCAAATATTGTAGCAATAAATAATTGTGGGATCCCTAGCTCTTGCACTAGGATTCTGAATAGGTTACTGTCTTTTGTACTAAGATATTTTTAGACGTTTTTGTTTTTTATATGTATAATTTTTGTTTTTGAAAAAAGACTGGTACAACCTAGTATAGTGTCTAGTTATGTTCTGGGTGTTCTCCTATGTTTTGAGGTTTATTGTTGCACAAAGTCGTTTCGTTTTAAATATATCTATATTAAGATTTTAATAATAAAAACTTAAAAATAAAATTGTGTAGTTTTTAATTGACGTACCAAATCAGTATACCTGATTCTTAGGTTTGGCTTCCAGCATTACTTTTACCCTAGTAAAGAGAACTAAACGTGTTTATCATGAAAATAAGAAAAGAAAATTTAGTTTGACAAACAGTAGTAAATTTTGGGAAAATAATGCCTATAAAGTAACATCGTCACTTTCGTGGACCATCGCGTCACTTTCGTGGCATCTAGAACTTCAAACCCATTTTTATTCCAAACGAGTTACACGATTTTATTAATTCATATATAAATTTACTCGTCTCATCAAATGTTACAGTTATTTTACAAAAATAGATCAAATACGCAAGAAACAAAAAAGGCCACGAAAGTGACGATGAGAATCGAGTCCAGGAGAATTAGCCATGTATCGTTATATACATATCCGATAATATTAATGCACCTGCGCACGTATTGCATTTCATTGATAACTACATTTTTTGAAACTTGATCACCGCATCTCATTCACTCATGCATGTTACTGATATTTTCTCTACACATATATTAATAGGATAGAATTTACAATGCACCTCTCACGGTTTATCAGCCAACCGTAAAATTGGTTGATCGGGTTATCGACATTTTGGGAAAGCCTCGACGCAGACTTAATTACAGATCGTGATTTAAAGCGGGCATTTTTATTGACAAGCAGTGTACCTGCACCGTACAGTAAATATTATTATAGTAATATACGAGTAGTTGCACCTTGTAGTTTTCTTTTTGTACCTGATATTATAGCTTTATTCTACACCACTGCATCAAAGGGAGGAACATACGGAAATATACAGGGTTACTGGTATTCCATTGGCATTCTTATAGGGGCTTATTCTGTACATCAAAACTAACAAATTGTGTTCTGCAACTTATGTCAAAACTAAAAGAACAGCTGTTTTATACATATTGTCGAGGGTGAGCGATATTTTTCAGCATTTTTGGTATTTGAGATTTGATGAGAGTCAATTAAATTATTTTAATTTTATAGTGCATCCCACACTAGGTTTATCTCAAAGAGTTATTTTTGTGATAAACAATTCAAAATAATTCGCGGATGCAGGACTTGAACCTTGCGTCTTCGGAACACTAGCCCGACGCTCTGCCCAACTGAGCTAATCCGCAATACTGCATACGCGTCGAATTTCGTGAAGTGTTTATCATTTAACCAACTTATAGCGTTGGCGGCGCCACCTGTGATACCCGTATTAGACAGGTTATCACTCAATTGAAGTTATAAGAACTTCTGTATATTGACGAGAGATGGCGCACTGCTAAATCAATTAAATTATTTTAATTTTATAGTGCATCCCACACTAGGTTTATCTCAAAGAGTTATTTTTGTGATAAACAATTCAAAATTATTCGCGGATGCAGGACTCGAACCTTGCGTCTTCGGAACACTAGCCCGACGCTCTGCCCAACTGAGCTAATCCGCAATACTGCATACGCGTCGAATTTCGAATAAGTTGGTTAAATGATAAACACTTCACGAAATTCGACGCGTATGCAGTATTGCGGATTAGCTCAGTTGGGCAGAGCGTCGGGCTAGTGTTCCGAAGACGCAAGGTTCGAGTCCTGCATCCGCGAATAATTTTGAATTGTTTATCACAAAAATAACTCATTGATGAGAATCGTTGAAAAAGTTGTTAGTTTTGATGTACAGAATAAGCCCCTTATAGGATGCTAATTAATTACCAGTAAGCCTGAATAGCGCTCATAATATAGTTAAGAATCTAAATGTTTCTTAACGATCACTGAAGTTAAGCAATGTTCGCCTCGATGAACCTCAAATTGAAGACTGTGAATTATATTGACTGCCTCGGTGGCTCAGTGGTTAGTGACCCTGACTTCTGAATCAAAGAGGCGTGGGTTCGATCCCCATCAGGGCAAGCATTTTTGTGATGAACATAGGTGTTTGCTCTGTGTCTGGGTGTTATTTAGGTACTATCTATATAAGTATGTATTTAAAATATGTATATGTAGTATATCAGTCTCTGGCAGCCATATCACAAGCTTTGCTTAGTTTGGGGTCAGAGACCGTGTGTGAGATGTCCCCCAATATTTATTTATTTATTTTATTTATTTACTACTGACGCTGCCATGGCTCGGATGACAAGTGAAATTCAAAATCTATGTTTACAATAGTAAATTAAAAATCGGTTCAGGAGATATCTGTATGCCTACCTACTACATTATGTTGAGAAGTTTATCTGAAAAATTAAATCGTGTCTAAACTACTATTTACTGTTGCATATTACTTTTATGGCATTATATAACTTTTTTTTTAACCATTTACCTACATTTTATAAACACTTACGATATCTATACCTATCTATCTATACCAACGTATTAAGTAGATACATGTAAAGTATTTATATTAAAGTTTATGTATTTCGTTTTTCAAGTCATAATATTGTATTCTAGTTTATAGTTTTACATATTTTGTAGATCTATATACAAAGATGTTAGTGCGGAAGTGAGTCTCGAAGTACCTAGACAAACCTGCTGTGGTTTTTAGGTGCTGAGCTGAATTAAATCAAATTGTAATATGTGTTGATACAAATAAATAAAAAAAAAATTGTGGGTCCCGGTTGTTTTAATCGTTGATCTGTGTTAGGTGGCGTAAATGCTCTGACATCAAGGCTACGAGCTATCTAATTTTTACCGACTTCCAAATAGGAGGAGGTACTATGTTTAAATTTTATCGAAATCGACTCAGTCGTTTTCGAGAAATCAACTATAATATTAAAATTACTACATGGTTAACACATCAATTTGAGCAAACTATTCGAATTCTGTGCACGGTTAGCCATTTTTGATGAAATGAAATGAAACGAAACGAAACGAAATGAAATGAAATTGTTTGCTAGAATATAGTACATAGAAGGTGTTACAATAGTTTTCAAATTTCCTTACATCCTGTCTTTTCTGACATTCAAATGTTCTTACATTAAATTAATATACTATTTAATTAGGTTTTCTTATAGGGTCACAAGCCATAAAAGTTATACAAATGCAAAAATAAATGCCATTACAAAATAGATTTGTCAAAGTTAATAATATACAATGCAATGTCAAGTATGAAAAAAAATATTACCTACCATTAAATTCAATCAATAACCACGATAAATATTCGATTCCACAACTGAACAATTTCCCTGATTCAATCAATTTCCACTCTAAACTCCACGTGTGGGAGAAAATAATCGAATAATCAAATTAGCTCGAATGGTTTAATCGATCAACTTTCGTAATTTAATCGTTTCCGGTTGAGTTTGTCTTGAGTTCAGTGTATTATGCGTCGAGTTTAATCTACCTACCTTAAACATTACAGTTTTTATGAACATAAGAGTTTTATATATAGTGACAATTTTAATATTATTTTTTCTTTATTATTATAACTGTACTTATACTTATAATTTGTACTGTACGGGTATAATTAGTACGTACTTGTATTATAATTAGTACTATACGTGTTTATATCACTGATTTCCTCCTGGCTGGCTGGCGGACCGATTTAAATGTTTTTTTTTGTATGCATTTGAATGGCGCCCTGGATGGTTTAGATTCACAAAGGCAGGTGAAACGAAGTTTGCCGGGTCAGCTAGTTTTATTAAATATCATCATCATCCTTTTTGTCCCACTGTTGGCTATAGGTCTCTCTTTTGCAGTGCTATCTGTCTCGGACATTTGCCCACCGTGTCCAGGTTTGACCAGCAATGTTCATGATAAAATTATTAAAAAGTGGTCGAAATTGAATTAAATATTCGCATCAAATATACGCATTTCAGTTGCTTGTATCTTTTGAAATAAAAATTAAACATGACGAAACATATAATAAAAGCCAATGCCTGAAATTGGCGCTGTAGCAGATAGGATGATGACTACGTCGAAAATATAACTTTAAAATATGAACACTAAACTTGGGATTTATTTTCCGATCCGTGAAGTTACAGTAACAAAAAAAAATTAGCAGGCAACGCGCGTCGTGCGCGTGGAGGAGCGCAGCGACGACTGATCTACTCCCACCTATGGGCTTGCAAATCGGTCTCCACGCGCACTTCGCCTATTACCTTTGACAAATAAAAATAAGAAAAATATCACTCTTTTGCAGTCGGTTAAGATCAGTCGCGCGCGTCGATCTTTTACAGGCGCCTTTTAAAATTCGCGCGGCCATTAACCAAACCTTGTTTTTTTAGTACATTAAGATGTTATAAACAACGTTTATTAAACAAAAAAAATCTACCTTCAGTCCGAGAAAAGTTATGAGAGTTAAAAGTTTGTAGATATTTATCAAGTTTTTTGTAAATATACCGCATAATCGATCATTTAAAACATCTAAATAATAGTTATATCGGTACCCACTATATTATGGTGCGCCAAGCACTCGTGATTTGACAGTGGTCAATCCGCCGGCGTTTTGGAAACGCCACACACACCGCCGCCGCCACCGTTGAGGATCTGTATGTAGTTGGCTGTCTCCTGTCTTACTCTAACGCGCACAGGAGCTTGGTTTGTTTCAATTTCTCACTTACAAACCGCCCCTTTCCCCCCGCGCCCCACCCCCTGGCAATCGAAAGAATAAGAATTGACTAATTCTCACTCGCGCCTCGGTATTCGGTCGGGGCACGCTTCACCGGACATACCACGCGCTTTTGCGCCACACATGGACCACAACTCGCGATGCCTAGTGTCGCGACACCCAGCCGTCCTGCCGCTGCTGTTGCTTATGTGACGCGAGGCTGCATCGGACTTCGCCACTACGCGAGCCTGCCTCGGCAGCCGGGGTCGAGTTTCTCACCCGGTGCCAGCCGCTTCAACATCGATGCCAGCCACCATCGTGGCATACTACCGGACAACCACGAGTAAGCGTCGCTTCGCCCTGGCGTGAGCTTGACGCCACCCAACCTGCGTCGTTGACCATCGTGCTCGACGACCGAAGCTTCAAAGGGGATGTTAGAGACGTGATCCCTGGCTCGCGCGGCAGCGCGCTTGAACCGGGCTAGCGAGTAGCGATCCCACTCCCCATCTCCGCATCGCTACGAACCCCGCCAGGCTGAGAGAGCTTCCCTCCGCGTTTCAATCGGTCTTGGTCGAGTGTACACTTCCGAGACTAACCATTCGAAGCCGCGTTCGCCTGTTCGAGTACGCCACCGGACCCGACGTGCGTCACGTCATATCAAGTTAAATAGGAAGAGATGCCGCCTGCACTTGGTTCAGTGCAGGTCGTGAAGATTCCAATCTGAGACAACACCACCAAGCCATAAGATGGCCAACCCAATTCCACCTAGCCAAGATATGGCCAACGATGGCCATACTAGAGGCTAACGAGGGTGCTGAGCGAAGCCGCCCGTTCTCGTGGTCTGGGAAGGGTACTCGCACCCTCTAAACATTGCCCCTCGGTCCTTAGCGGCCGAGGCGTCTAGCTGCCAAAAAAAATATAGCTCTAGTTGGTAACCTCACTTCCGCCAAACACGGGGGGAGTAGAACCTGGAGCCGCCTCGGTATTAATTGTTCTATCCTCTCACGCCTCCTCATCTTTGTATTGTGTGAGCGTGTTTTGAATTATTGGTGACCAGTGTTTTAAAACTACGACTCGGCTTTTGTTTTAGGACTCTGATATCTATCTAGCACTGCTATGATTATAAATCTCTGGTGTTATCATAGACAACAAATATATTACGCGGTATGCATTATACACGGTAAATAAAGGAATGAATGAACACTTCATTGCACACAAAGATACAGACATAGACAAAGACATTGTCGAAGCGATTTCTTCCATGCCATCTTTCAAGTGAATAGTCAATTACCGCATTACAGACAAAAACGGATAATTTGGAGATGAGGTTTGTAGAAGGCGAGATAGTTCCAGGTGCAATCTCACTCCTAACAATTCTAATAGCATTCAACAGTTTTTATTTATGTCAACTTAACTCGTAACTTGCGCCTAGGTGATAAAAACAACCTTAAAAACAAATAAATCAAAACAAACTTCTAAGTTTTGTAACTCTTTTTGGACTGAAACTACAGCTACAGCATTTCATAATCATCATTTGTTACACTATGCTGAACTATAAAAACAAGGTATGGTCGATGGCCGCGCGAAAAAAAAAGGCGCCACCTTCCATACAAAAACCGGCATTGGCTTTTTGTTGGAACATTGCTATAATATCATTGACTATAATAATTGGCTAAGTGCGAGCCGGACTCACACACGAAGGGTTCCGTATCGTGTTGGAGCCCCCTTAACCCCATTCCTCTTGCGGTTATTAATAGCAAGCAAAAACTCCTAAAATTACGTTTGATGTATAGGAGCTCTCCTTGAATATTTATTTGAATATGTTTTAGTATTTGTTGTTATAGCGGCAACAGAAATACAATGAAAATTTCAACGAACTAGCTATCACCGTTCATTCATATAGCCTGGTGACAGACAGACAGACAGATGGATAGACGGACGGACAGCGGAGTCTTAGTAATAGGGTCCCGTTTTTACCCTTTGAGCACGGAACCCTAAAAAGATGACAAAAATATAAAACACCAGCTAATATAAAATTTGCAACGAAAACAACCTCCGCTTCAAAATGAGCGGGAATAGTCGCCATTTTCACGCTGTCGTGCCGGAACATACTCATACCAGGGCTTCCGTGTACGTGTGTCTCCGTCTCCGTCTTAAAACCCCGTGGAAATACTACCTTAGTAAGTTTACTAAAGTAGCGTTTCCACGGAGTTTTAGTCACAAAATAACACATAGAAATACCCTTATAGGGTCATTTGTATCACTATACGAAACATGTTAACTAAGAACCGCATGTAAATTTCATATGTTGCAATGAATGATTTGACTTTGACTTTGACATTATTTTATTTAATTGTTTTCTATTTACTATTATGATAGTAAATGATTTCATTTAATTTCATTAAGTACTAATATTATCAATCCGAAAGTGAGTTTGTTAGTTTATTGGTTTGTTCCTCTTTCACGCAACAACGGTGCAACAGATTGACATGATTTTTGCTTGGACAAATTTATCCAATTTATGACATTTTTATCCAATATACAACGTGTAACGGAAAGGCTGTATACATAAAAAGTGGGTTGATACTATACCTTATATAGATGCTGTATTCGAAATTTGGAGCGAAAATGACAACATTCACTTTTTAAAAAAAATAATAATTGACTGACTAGAAAAATCTTTTGCACGTAAACAAACATGTCACAACAAGGAGGTGTGGTCTGATTTTGATAGGCAAGGTCGTGTTATTGACCTCACAGCTGTTTAGTGTGATAGTGCTGTGCAAATGTGAATTAGTCATAAAAATGACTAGTTTTTCAAAAAAAGATCAAAAATCAGCAAACGAACTTACACGGCTAAACATGGGCATGTTTATCTAGTTTGTTACCGTTATCTGATTTGGTACTTTCAGTATGTATACAGTCTTTCCGTTACACGTTGAATAGCTTATGCCCGCGACTCCGCCCGCGTGGTCTTTTGCACTATCCCACAGAAATCTTTTATTTTTTCGGGATAAAAAGTAGCATTTGTCACTTTCCGGCTTTTGAACTATATCCATGCCAAAAATCAAGTTAATCCGTTGCTGCGTGAAAAAGAAGCAAACCAACAAACTTTTCTAAAATTAGTATGATTTATAATAATTTATATTAATATATAATTTATGGACAATTAATCCTAAAAAAATAACGCGGGCAAAGCCAAGAGCAAAAGCTAGTGTCTAATAATTTACCGTAATATACCCCTAAAGTAAATAAAGATAAATTAAAATATATCAAAATGACCACTGACAACTTATACCTGTTTGTGTATGTCGAAAATGAAGTAAAATAATTTTTAAATAATATATGATCTAGGTTTCCTAAGTATGCCTGTACGATTTTGATTAAAAATTGTGAATATACCCATCTAAATATAAAGTTTCTAAAATTAGTATGATTTATAATAATTTATATTACTATATAATTTATGGACAATTAATCCTAAAAAAATAACGCGGGCAAAGCCAAGAGCAAAAGCTAGTGTCTAATAATTTACCGTAATATACCCCTAAAGTAAATAACGATAAATTAAAATATATCAAAATGACCACTGACAACTTATACCTGTTTGTTTGTGTCGAAAATGAAGTAAAATCATTTTAAATATGTGTAATATAGGATCTAGGTTTCCTAAGTATGCCTGTACGATTTTGATTAAAAATTGTGAATATACCCATCTAAATATAAAATTTATAATAACAGCAAAATTCGAGCAAGAAATGTTGTCATTTACACGTCGTGCTGGAACTTGGCGCGGCGGGATGACTTCCGGATCCTTAAACTTACTAAGGTGGCATCTCCACGGAGTTTCAGTTACAAAATAATACGTGAAAATAAAAAAAAAATTGTAGATACTTAAAAATAAAAACCGGACAAGTGCGAGTAAGGCTCGCACACCGAGGGTTCCGTACAAATTCAGAAAACTTCACAAAATTGGGATGTAAGTTGTTAAAATCTATAAATTATAACCATAGACAAAAAAGTTTTTTTTTTCACTTTTCTCGTATTACATTGAAAATTACACATTGTTAAAATAATTAAATTCCTGTTTTAGCATGTGCTGATAATGAATGAGCTCTTATATATGACACCATGATAGGATTTACTCTCTTTGAATTTTGAGCCCATATTTTGTGAATTTTGAGACCCTATTTTTTTGTGATTTAAACAAAAATGTACAGTTTTCAGATTTATTCCTATAACAATGCTTCTCGTCAAATTTCATAGTTGTATGTCAATTGGAAGTACCCTGTAGGTTTTGATTTTTGTGAGTATCGAAATATGAGGTTTTTTACGACATAAACGGCTCTAACTTTTTAATACGACAACTAAGAAGTTTTTCTTTTACACAATTGCAAGACACCATAGATATACGTGTAAAGTTTAAACTTCAACTCGATATCTTTACGCCTTCCTGACATAAAGAGTCTTGACATACACACAGACGGACAGACGGACAATAAAGTGACCCTATAAGGGTGCCGTTTTTTCCTTTTGAGGTAAGGAACCCTAAAAAAGAGAGTTGCTGCAAACGTTTAATTTACTCCTAAAACAGCAGAGAAACGATAATTTAAAATACCTACATCAAAGTTACTAGTGAAAAAACTTTTAGCCATCCAAATTGCTTAACTAGGTACATAAAGTCTTCACCAATGTTGTCACTGAATGTCGAAAACAAAGTAAAAACCATTTTAAAATAGGTTCTGAGTTTTCTACTTGCCTATACATTTTTGATTGTGATGAGTATACAATTTAAATATAAAGTTTATAATAACGTTATCCACGTCAAAACTGAGTAAGAAATGTTGTCATTTCCACTTTGTCGTGCAGGAACTTGGCGCGGCGGGATGACTTCCGGCTCCTTTAATTTGCTAAGGTGGCATCTTCATGGAGTTTTTCAAATTTCATACGCAATAGCGTTACTATCATAATGTAAAAAAAAAACAGTGCAAAACAATTATAAATTTGGAGACAAGGACCTGATAATCTTCGAGCAAATATTTACAGAGCCACAGTCCCTCAATGAAAATAATAATAATATAAATATAAAGAAAACTAAAAAACACGCTTAGAAGCTCAGAGCAAATAAAAAATTAAGAGAGAATGTTGTGAACAAACAAGTGAAGCCAACCAAAACTACGCCTCGCCGTGTACAGACAATTACACACACATCCAGGCAACTATGAAACTACGCCTTGGCTTGTCAGTCAAACTATGGTGGCGCAACAGCGACGCACTCACACATGTATAAAAAACCGGCTTCACTTGACTGTTCAACGACGTTCCCTCTGGATTTTTTTATTTGCTCTGAGCTTAGGAGACATTTTTTTTATTTTATAAATGTATTGTCATTGGTATTTGATAGGTGTGCAAAGTTTGAAGAAAATCTGATCTGTCAAAGTAGGTCAAAATCGAGCTCAAAGGGGTTGGTTACAAGCAAGCAAGCAAACATACAGGTGACACTAATAAAAGCGTGTTAAAAAAATGTCTGAGCGCCGTCATACACACCGACTTAGATATTTACATTTAACAATTTACAATGACTTGTTTTCTCGAATCTCGACGTTATGTCACCTAATTACCGAGCACTTTGCGCGCGGCGTTGTAGTCGGCTTGCAGTCGCCTTACGACTAACTAAAAAGCCTGCCCACTACGTAGCTTGGGCAGGGTTTTGGCTCGGACACTTTTTTCCACGATGTGACACTATACTCGAAGCTGATAATATTATAAGATCCTAGAGTCACTTTGTGCGGGGAGCACTGATTTTTTAAGACACAAGCTTAGCTTAGAAATCTGGAGCTCATGATCATAGTAGCAGGAAGGTATATTAATTAATTATAATGAGTATTGTTGTTGGTTTCATGGTTTTGTCTTCGAGCAAATATCTACACAGCCACAGTCCCTAAGTAAAAGTAATAAAAAAATGTCCGAGCAAATAATTCTCAATGAACCGATTTCTAGGATTTCCACGTTATGTCACCTAATAAGTACCTATAACCGAGCACTTTGGCATCGCATGGCGTTGTAGTCGGCTTGCAATCGCCTTACGACTAACTAAAAAGCCTGCCGACTTCATAGCTTGGGCAGAGTTTTGGTTCGGACACTTTTTTGCACGATTGTGACTCTATAGGTATATGCTCGAAGGGTTTTGGCAATAATTATATTTTAAAATTGTGGCCTAATTTGCTTCTGAAGTAACTACATTTTTGACCGACGAACAAGCGGAGGAGGTCTACAATTCGACGCTTATATTTTTTTTTATGTATAACCACGCATAACTTTTTTCGTAGTTATCCGATTTCGATAGTTATTTTTTATTGGAATATATTTCGAAATTGGTTCTATTTAAATTTTATCGAAATCGGCTGAGCCATTTTTGATAAATCAATAATAATGTGAAAATTGCTACATCGTTCCGTGCGTAATATTTGCGATCTAGCGATGCGCCCGGCTTCACACAAGTGTATTATACACATAAACATTTCTCTTGCATTACCCTATCTATTAAAACAAACTGCATCAAAATCCGTTGTGTAGGTTTAAAGATATAAGCATACATGGAGATACACAACGGGAAGCGACTGTTTCATACTATGTAATAATAAGTCGGGCATGCTATTTTTTGCAAAAAATAATTATAAAAATACAACATATTATTATACCAATGAAATGATTTTTGTCGTGCTTCACACACTAGGTGTATATAAACTTTCTTTTTGTGATAAATATTTCAAAAATTGACGCGTTCGCAGGATTTGAACCTGTATCTCTCTGGGATTCCGGCCCAGAACCTTTGTCCAATTAAGTTAAAACGCTGTCTGCAAAGACGTCGAATTAGTGAAAGTGTTTATCATTTTACCAACTACTACATTGTTGGAAGCGCCATCTGTGAGAACTGTTTTAAACCAGTCAGTCACTTAATGTGAAATTATTAGAACTTCTTACCATTAACGAGAAATAGCGCATTGCTTAATCAATGAAATGATTCTTATCGTGCTTCACACACTAGGTGTATAGAAACATCTTGGCCGGAATCCCAGAGAGATGCAGGTTCAAATCCTGCGAACGCGTCAATTTTTGAAATGTTTATCCTAAAAAGAAAGTTTATTATTACAATACTGTTCAAGATCATCACCAATACCAAGACTTACACGTGTTACAACTTAGTGTTCCCAAATCTTAAACCCGTATATTCTGATTTTCTCATATCTATCGATTCAGGCCTAAACTTAGAGAACCTCTAAGCCATACACAATCATTTGTCAGCTTTAACTACTCCGATATAGATAGGTATTCGGCGAAATTAGTTTCGTTTGCTTACACAGGGTGTCAAACATAGTATAAGATGTTATTTTACTCTAAGGTTTTCAGTATTTTATCCTTTTTTAGGGTTTTCTACCTCAAACGGATAAAATGCTTGTGTCGCCTCGCAAGAGTGTGATTGCTCTATGAAAACTCATTTCACACTTCATAAGCTTTACTCTTAAAAGATGAACGTCTCCCCACAAACCGTCGTTTAAGTTTATGTTCATTACATTTCACTATATTTTATTGTATTATTATTATGGGATAATATGATTAACCAAATTAAATCCTCTTACAGATTGAGTTGCAAGCAAGGTAGAATGTCATTACATCCTGCCTAGTGTTTATGTGTGACGACCTCAGAGCAAATAAAAGAATCAAGAGAGAATGTTGTGAACAAACAAGTGAGGCCGACCAAAACTACGCCTTGCCTTGTAAAGACAATTACACACACATCAACGTACAAGTAAACTACGTCTTGGCTTGTCAGTCGAACTATGGCGGCGCAGCAGTGACGCATTCACACATGTATAAAAAACCAACTTCACTTGACTGTTCAACGACGTTCCCTCTTGATTTTTTTATTTGCTCTGAGGTGACAACTCAATGTTTTATATGATATTATCATGTAAGTAAAACTTTTAGTTTGTGTTTATTAAAGTAAGTAAGTAAGTAAGTTCGTATAGGCCGGGTGGCTAGCCCTGGTGTCAGAGTTTTTAGGCCGCCTGAAGGTCTCTGACATGGCTAAACGGTTAAAACAACCGGGACCATCTGCCGACCATGTGTTTATTAAACATCCTGTGAATAAACCGTACATTAACCAACAAATTAGTTTAGAATAGGCTTATAGGGGTTAAATGGGCTCAAAGTTTAAATTTATTGATAAAAGGATTTCGTAGGATGAAATGTGGCGATTCTATAATGGAAATTCATTGGAATTGGAAATTATGTTTTGGTTGTTATAATCTTTGGTATATTACATAATCAATTAGAGTATTGAGCGGATTTATTTTATATGGCAGGACTAATCGCACACTGAAAATGCGAGATAAATATTATAGAGTTTGGCCAACGAAAGGTGTCCACGTATTATTTTCAGAAGTTTTGAAATGGCAATAATTTAAGACTGTCAAAATTGACACTTTGACGTTTCGTACTACTGAAAACGAACTTGAACCATTCATAATACATGTTGGGGACAGTAGCAGTAGCAGCGAAGAAAGCAATGAAGCTGATTCAATATCAGGTGTAGAGTTTTTGGAATCCGATTTTAACTATGACTCATAGCTCCTATATTTGTACGGCTCCTCGGGGTCCTCGACTGTACATAAATAATGAATTATTTAAAAATAATAATAAGACAGAATTAAAAATAATCTTTTATTTGATATTCTTCATAATACATTCGAAAATTTCAACAACAGTTGCTAACAAAACAAAATTTTTACAACTCGAAAAAAATGTACTTGCTGTAAAATAAATAGTATCAACTCCGTTTATGCAGTGTATAGCCAGGATTAACAGCTCTTGTTTTTTTAAAATTCCCGCCTTTTTTCTTGGACAGCTTTCGTTGGCCAGACTCTACACTCAGAGCAAATAAAAAATCAAGAGAGAACGTCGTTGAACAGTCAAGTGAGGCCGGTATTTTATACATGTGTGAGTGAGTCGGTGTTGCGCCGTTCAACTAACAAGACAAGGTTTCGTTGTAGTTTCGTCGTAGTTTCGTTGTACGCGGAAGTGTGTGTAATTGTCTGTACACGGCGAGGCGTAGTTTTGGTGGGCTTCACTTGTTTGTTCACAACATTATCTCTTGATTTTTTTATTTGCTCTGAGATAATGCTAATATTTTGACCATGTTGCATCGGTCGGAAGTCATGGTGTTCTATGGTAATGGGGCTCGCCTTACAATCGTGAGGTCGTGGGTTCAAGTCTCAGTCCCGCACCAATAGATTCTTTGGAATATATGTACGGAATCTCACACCACTGCATTGGCTTTTCGGAGAAGGAAAACATCGGTATGTGAATCCATTAACCCGCACTGGGCCAGCATGGTGGATATGGCCCAATGACCCTTCGTGGGTAGGCTTACGTCCTGCAGTGGACTGTTAAAAAGACTGGTACGGCAACGGTGGTGGTCACGAGCGTTAGTCTGTTATGAAAATTTATAGATTAAAGGAAAAATGACATTTTAAATAAGTATTTTTCGCAAAAAATTGCACAACTGACTTCAATTGACTGTCTCGGTGGCTCAGTGGTTAGTGACCCTGACTCCTGGGTCGAAGAGGCGTGGATTCGATTCCCACCCAGGGAAAGCATTTGTGATGAACATAAGTGTTGCTCTGTGTCTGAGTGTTATTTAAACTGAGTGTTAAAACTCGAGTAGTTCGCTCGAATAATAATAATAAATATTTTCGGACATCTTACACACGGCCTCTGACCCCAAACTAAGCAAAGCTTGTGATATGGCTGCCAGAGACTGATATACTACATATACTTATTTTAAAATACATACTTATAAGTTATAGTAACTAAAAACACCCCGACACAGAGCAAACACTTATGTTCATCACATAAATATTTGCCCTGGGTGGGGATCGAACTCACGCCTCTTTAGTCAAGAAGTTAGGGTCACTAACCACTGAGCCACCGAGGCAGTCACTGATATGAATCAATGTATACAATTTTTATATTATAGTTGGTTTTTCAAAACGGTCCAGCTGATTTCATCAAAATTAATAGACACCTTAGAAGTATCCAATGTTAAAATATAAGAGTTTTTTTTTTTAAATTGATTCACTATTGGCGAAAATATTGATTAACATACACAAAAAAGACGAACATAGAACCTCCTTCTTTTTAGAAGCCGGTGAAAAAATTACTTAAAAACAGGCCGCTTAAAATCCGACAGTTATTGATTTACAATCTCAAATTGCAAAAAGTATTTCAAAAAACGTGTTTGTCAAAACATTTCAAATTTCTTATTAACTTTTCAACTCTGTAAACACACCTTAATTTGTTTACTGGCTTCTTGTTTATTAGCAAAACACCGTAATGGGTACAATAAATAACTAAACAGAGAAATGACAAATACAGGTGTTCCCATACCTAAGAGTTGTAGCGCAACGTGGCACTGACAGCGTGATGAGGGTCTTAGACAATGATTCTCAAATATAGAGCATGTTCCCTCTCCAACAAGAAGTTGTGGCGTTTTGTAAACGCACCCATAATTCGACTATTTTATAATATGTGTTGTGAAACGGAACTGACGTCACCTGCAGTCGCCACGCCCCATCGCGCCATGCTGTTGTCAGCCGACATGTTGAAACTCAAGAGACAAAGGAGGGGAAAGTTATTTAAACCGTGTTCAACCATTTTTGCGCCCTATTCGTTCCCGAATAAATAAGCTGCTACCACTCTGAGGGTTTCGTATTTTATTACGTTATAGTTGAGACATGGCCACAACACTAATAAATAAATAAAATCTTTATTGACCAAAACTAAATTAACAGTTCTACCAATTTAACATAATATAATCCTTAAAAAAATAAAGTACAGGTTCTTTTATGGTAACAAGACATAACAAAAAGCACATTAATTTATCAATTTATCATGTTACAGGCTGGTGCCCGTACTAGTATCTAAAGATACTGTGCTACAGGTACCAGCGCCCTCCGTAAGATGTGGTACACTAGTTTTAGTTTAAAAATGCAAGCTGTGCATGTCTCATCACTATATATAAAGGAGTGTCAAAAACTGGCGGGGATACTTAGCCCATTTTTTCTGCAGTATTATTTCAACATTTCATTATAATTAGGCCACTGATCTAGGCCACTAATTATAGAAATAAAAATACCTAGCACACCATTGCAAACTGTATCCATCTAAGTTGGAATTACACAAGTTTTTATCCGGACCTTTGAGTTTCTTTGCAAACCACCTCTTCTAACGCAATCAGCAAGAAAAGGGACCTGGGAGAAGATCTCACATCATTTATTCCGGTTCCAAAAATTCTTGGAGAGGGGACATGCTCTACATAATTATTTGTACTATACGGGGTCGTTTTGGGGTTTATTAAAAACTAGATTTTTTTTTTTTTATTTGTATTATTTTGTAAAATTTGTGATAATTAATGATTAGTGAAAAATTGTAGTATTTCATTGATTTTGTGCTGATATACGTGGATGAGTGTAGTGTATCGAGTTGTTCCGTGTTGTTACCAAAACTCCAGCTTCTAGCAAAGTCTCCAATGCTTCATTGAGGTATGACATGGACTCTGCTTGAAATTTGCCGCTATTTTTTTTTACTATACCATGACTAAGACAGCGACTATTTTGATAAGATATCAAAAGTAAAAAACTTATAATTGACACTGGTAAATGCAACCATGCGACGCCAAAACATAAAAGAAAATGAAAAGAAACAAGCTATTACTCGCGACAAAGCCCTAGTAATATTTTTACTAATCATGTTCAAGGAGGTGCATCTGCATCTAGACATACTGCAAACCAATATAAAATAGAACTAAACAGTATGTATGGTATGCTGATGAATGCAATGTCCAATTAAAATCACGCGTTGATTTCGCTCATAGTATAGGTATATACTTAAGGTAATATTTTTATGCATTTTTTTCCTAACAGCAAGTAACAAAGTATATAAATAAAGTTTTTTCCTAACACTTGCACTCCCCAGGTGCAAGTGTCCTCTTCCTCCACATACATCCTTTTCCCGGCGACCATGGCTACCCTACAGGAATCTTTTATTTTTCCGATGAAAAAGTAGTCTAATATGTTACTTTCGAACTTCAATACTATTTATAAAATATATATCCATGCCAAAAATCAAGTCTATGCGTTGCTTTAGTTTTGCTCAATAGAGTGACAACCAACCAACTCACCAATAAATAAAAAAAAAAACTTTTGGATGTATTATTTTTTAGAAAACATAGTAAATATTGAGGATACGTATTCATTGGTGAAATATATCTATGTAAACTTTAATAAACTGCTAAAATATTGTTATCATTTCGTAGATAAGCCACTTGTATTCAGAAAGGTACTACAAGTAGAGGCAATATCGTATTTTATAGCCCCCAGTATCAAAACAGTTTGACAGCCAGTGGTCGTTGTAAAATACGAGTTAATTTTATATTATTAACTCTCAATAATGTATACTGCTTACAACGATATATTATTAAATTCTAGCCTTCTGGTATATGTACTGCTGGACATGGGCCTCCTCTAAGGATTTTCAGTAAAACCTGTTGTTGCTTTCAACGCAATCCTTGCAGATTTCATTCGATCGGTCGATGTTGTTGGTGGGTGGTGGTGGACGTCTTACGCTGCGCTTGCCGATATGTGGTCTCCATTCAAGAACTTTACGGCTGTGCGTTCTACGATGTATTTTGCATAATTTACTGGATTATATCAGTAAGCACTACTTCTAGCTGTAAAATATTTCCTCCGGTTGATCCTATAAAACACCGTTAATAATAAGAAAAAAGGAACACAAGCATTCATTGTGCATTTGCCAACGTTGATACACCTTAACAAACGCCCGGAAAAGTTTCAAGATTGCGTGGCAAAGAGTTTAATTGTCTCAAACTTTTTCTTTATTACCCTGACATTTCAACCGCCCCGTCGATCTTCAACCCTTCGCTTCATTAGATCATCACAATGAGATAGAGAGAGCATTTTCAACATCAATAACTGATATTATTACTATGTACTACAGGACGGGTAGACTGACCCGTTTACCCGTGACCACGATCGATGCAAGTCGGTCGAAACGTCGGGATGATGAGGTATTTATTAATCTCGTAATTCTAGTGCGCGATTAGTCCCGTAGTATATACATAGTAATGTGTTCAAATCGAGAAAGTACAAAAACAACAATGAGTATTGTCGTCTTCATCGATCCTAGAAATTTTACTTCATAAATCTTGTCTAATTTAAAAATGGTGACATAAATTAATCAAGCTATCCTAAATACATACTTTCGAGTAGGTATATGAAGAGCTGAAGTTGTGCAAGATTTCTCACGATAACTTCCTTCGCCGTATGAAACTAACAATTACTGTTGTTATCACAAACAGTATGCGTGGTCTGAAATCTGAAATGAAACCAAACTAATATTTAGTTGTTAATATCTTAGAGTACCTAGCAACTGTATTTTAATTGTGAAAGTAAATATTTTATATTGTTCTACACATCTGGTTTTAAACAGAAAAAAACAGCGTTGAAATTAGACAATTTACTGGTGAAACAAAAAAAACGCAGAGATAAATACAACCGCTTAATTTACAGAAGAATTTCTGCATTGAGGTTTTAAATAATTTGATGAGATTAATAAATATATATTGAATCAATAGGTAATAATTAATAATGTTCTAGAAGCGATTGCTCATATTTCCACTTACATCTTTACCCACTCACGCTGGCGGTGCACTCTCCACTCCATCTCCAAAAACATAATAGTATGTGCTTAAAATCTCTAAATAAAATAATTTTATGGTTGAATGAACTCAATTATATCCAATTACAATTATTCATACTTTTTCCAACATTTTTAAGAACACGCAACCATTTAATTTCCTAGCACCATAAGCAACTGCTCATACTTTTAGCGACATCTTTAAGAGGGTATATCCATTCTGTTTCTTAAAACATCTCAGCTTCAAACCCTTTAAAAAACATTAATTTGGGGGGTTGAACGAACTCAATTTCCTCGCTGTCATGGGGTAGGTACTTCATTAGGTGAATAATTTATTGTTCACTCAGGTAATGTACAACCCTTGTTTTGGGGTGAGAATGTGAATTTTATATGTTTGAGGAGGTTAGGCGTGAATGTGATGCTTACTTAGAGAAATGTGTAAGTCATGCTCATATGAAAATGAAGTTTAAATCCTTGTCTTTTATAGTCTACTTCATTGCGTATTTTTAACCAACTTTGAAAAATGTGATTCTCAATTACAACGAATGTTTTTTTTTGTATGTACAAAAAATATTGTACTGTACTGTATCAGCCTTTTTAATAGTCCACTGCAGGACTTAGCCCTACCCACCAAGGGTGATTGGGCCATATCCACCACGCTGGCCCAGTGCGGGTTGGTGGGTTCGCATACGCCATCGAATTTCTTCTACGGACGTATGCAGGTTGCCTCACGATGTTTTCCTTCACCGAAAAGCCAGTGGTGTGAAATTCCGTACATAAATTCCAAAGAACTCCGGTACGGGACCGGGATTTGAACCCACGACCTCACGATTGCAAGGCGGGTGTCACTACCTCTAGGCCACCACGGCTTCAATATTAATAGTTTAAACAAAAAATATTAATAGTTAAAATTAAAAATAGAGTATGTTCAAGAAGAGAACCGTCGTGGCGTTACGGTGAACTAATAATAAGATTGTAATCAGCAGCCAAGGTACCGACTATACTTGGTAGACGCGAGTACTGATGATAACCGAATTGGTATCTATCAAGTATCAAACACTTTTAGTTATGACAGAGCAGTGTTGTCAACGTAACAAAATAAGTAAAATGGCACACGAGCGACCTCACTTACGACGTTTGTCTTTTTGCACAAACTCTACGGGTGGTTTTTTGTACCCAGTTTAGGAAATAGTGTATTCAAAACAGTTGTATAATCCCAATAAATAATTGAATTGTAATTACGCCGCCAATAGGGATGTCTACTGGGTATGAAAAATCATTATTATAATTAGTCCGTCATTATTTAAAAATATTGGACACGTATTTTTTCTTTTGTCAATCAAACAATTAGTGACTAGGATAAACCTTGTCAAAGTTTGAGAGTGGGAGCTCGTGACGGCACTAGCCGGTACATTTCATAGCGGTTAGTGACGTCACGCGGAACTTTAACAGGCTATATCTTCATCAATTTGAGTTAAAATGACAAAAGAAAAAATACGTGTCTAATATTTTTTGACTATCTATTAGACGGACTAATTTTTTATATTTTTTTAGTAAACATCCCTATTTATGAGTTGAATATTATGACGATTATTTTTTTTTATTTGGTATATTATACTTACTCGTATTTGAGAAGAGTCTTATTAAAATTTAATTGAAATCGGCTCAATGATTTTTGAAAACTTAACAGTTATATCTAGTAATTATTTCAAAAACAGCTCAGCAGATTCCGATGAAACTTAAGTGGGATCACCACGAAAATGTACCTTTTAAATTTTGTAGGATTGAAGTAACTTCAATAATCATCATCATCATCATTTCGTGTCAATGGCTAGACGTTTTTTTTTTTTTTGTTTTTTTTTTTTACTTTTATAATTATTTTTATTTTGTATTTTTATTTTTTTACATATATCAAACTAATTCTGATAGTATATACAATATTTACATGGGTTTATGGACTTCAGATATTATGGGACCAGAAACTGGCGACCTCTATGGTGTCCTCGGTAGCCAGGTTCAGGTCTTTTTGTGTGCATTGTTTTGGACAAAGCGGGCAGGCTAAAAGGTGTGCCATGGTTTGAACGGCAGCACCACATGCACACTGTTCTTGATCTGAAAAGCCCCACCTGACCATTTAATAGTAACTTCAGTAACTAGTAGTAGTTGTTACGCCCACAACGAACTGTTCATTGTTCCATTTTTGGCAAAAAATAATTAGGACATGATGAATTAGAATAAGAATCATTTATTGATGTATTGAGCTTAATACTAAAATTAAATATACAACAGTTTGTATAATAATAATTAGTACCACAAAATACATCTCGTCATTTCACAATACTCAATAGCAAAAATTAAATTTAAAAATTGGTTAAATAAAAAATAAATAACTATCTACTTTGTATATTAAATGCTGTAGAAAGGCAACCGAATACAAAATTAAATAATGTCGAAACGATACAAAATATTAAAAGTACAATGTAAATATCATAGATTATAGAAGTAGGTCAGTTAAAATGACATGGATATTTTTCGTCATTACATAATATCAAGACCATATTCTATGGAAAAATGCCCAAAAAATGAAATAAAAATGAAAATTTCAGATACAATAAATAAAATCATATGATGATGTCTCTTAGAAATGTTCGCCACCGACATTCTTTGGATGGGTGACCGTAGTTGACGTTTACATCTGTGCTGTGCCCTCAGATAACACGTCAATTTCTGATTCCCGGTTATTTAAATACTTTAGCCATGTCAGAGTTATTTAGGTGGCTTAAAAACCTAGTACACCAGCTGGCTTAGCATACAAGACCACGACAAAAGTTTATCAACGTGTGCAAAGGTGACAGATATATATTTCGTCATAACTCTGTCACGTTCTGACACGTCTATAGTATTATTTTATGAATAGAATATCATTTATTGTCATAGTATACCATTTACACATTTTGACTTAGTAAAATAAATTATATAAATAGTTCTACCATGGACTCGTCACAATTACACTAATTTTATTTATGTACTCTTATCTACCCTCACAACAACAAAAAATATACCTAGCTTGGATTACATCAGAGAACGACAACAGCACAATTAATTAAAAAAAAATATAAGTTTTTAACTTCCATGATATCTCATATTAGACAATAGGTTTGATCATAATGTAATTGTTAATTTTTGAGAATTATCAGACATTCATAACAAATATGTATGTATTGTAGGTAGATGAATTCACTATATAAAAATAAAATCAAAATGACTCAGCTCTGTACAGAGGCATCGTTAAATTATAATCACTATCAAATAATATTAAAGAAATTCAGTCCTGTAATTTAAAATAAATATGGGTAATTAAATTAATTAATTTTGGTAAATAAAAATACAAAATTTAATTTAAAAATCTCAGCTGTAAAGGGGCTTCGTCAAACAATAATACGTTAATTACAGTAGAATAATCAAATAAAATAATATAAAATTAATATAAACATTGGAAAAAATTATAAAGTACACTTTAGTAATAAAAGTACCTACGTAAACAGTAATGTATGGTCCGTATGCTAAGCCCGCAGGGCATGGTAATGGTATATATCTGATCTATGCAGTATAGCGACTCGGCCCTGTCCTTGCAATATATAATTATCTACAGCCCACGTGGCTGCGCAGTACGTATCACGCGCTAGGGCTGCCCCACTGGCAGGTAAATCGCACTTTTTACAAACCCACACGTTCGTTCGTCATCACGACGCGCCCCTGCGACTGCTGTGTACCGAGACAGTACCGTGTTAGCTGATAGGCATAGTGCTCCGACATCGTCACTAAAATTCTAGTAGGACACTCAGATGATACACCATTGGACAATATTACGAATATCCAATATCTCGGCAGTCACTATAAAAAAAAAACATTTTTTTTCCGATGCCACTTCTGAATTGTTAGCTGATGGGCATAGTGCTCCGACAGCGTCACTAAGATTCTAGTAGGACACTCAGATGATACACCATTGGATACCAATAATACGGATATCCAATATCTCGGCAGTCATTATAAAACTTAGAGTACTTACAAGGCTTGCTCTAAACTGCTGGCTTATCGAAGTTGTACCACACTCACCCACACACCACCGATCACTACCACCGACTGGCACTCTAGCCCGTCGCCCAAACCATCTCTCTGTCTACCCTCATTATATCTACTCCTCACCGTCGCAATACCGAAGTGTGTTGCGACATGTGTAGGTACCCTCTTTAATAAGCGCAGCTAACACGTGTGTGTACCTAACTCTGAGGCGCGTAGGTATGATTAGCGTTCCGACCGTTTACCATTACCGTGACCAGAGCTAGGCTAGCCGCCCTGAGCACGGCCCTTAGTCCAGGTTTTGCGTACTTTACTTAAACTTTCGCGTTCGCGTGTAGCTCTATACATTTTGGTTAGTTCTTCCTCGTTTCCGCCAGGGGCGCTGTACAAAAATATATCGAGCCGTACGAACCAGATGTAGTTTCAATTTACGTGTTAACCTGGACTAACCCCTCTGGTGTAGGAGTAAACCGGCTTATACTAACTTACTTTTAAATCCAAGCCCAGCGCAGGTAGAAAGTCAGTTTATGTGACCTTTCATAAATTATATCATGCGACAGCGAAAGGTCAAAGTCGCATTTATAGGTACGGTAATCCATATAAATGACATCAAATAATTTTCAAAGGGTAATAATATCTAATGTGGCTTAAAACCCAACGCCTACTAAAAAGTGAAGACGGAGGCGTGATGTACCTATAACTGACAGTGAAAAAATATATTTTTCATCACATCTATTCGAAAAGGACTACTTTGTTCGCCTTTATGTCCACTGTTGGACATATACCTCCCCTATAGATCTCCAATAAGACCGATTGAAAACAGCTTGCATGCAAAGCGATCGTGCTGTCTTATACCTAATCAGAATTTTCTCTACCTTTTGGGCGGACGTTCCACGATGTGCTTACCGATAATGAATATTATACTAAACTAAATAAAAATACTATTACTATACTAGACTATATTTAATATTAAGTACATAAGAGAGTACGGTGAAACATCAGCTAGTCTTAAAAAAATAACCCAACTAGTATCTAAGGTAAGAAAATTCCTAGCAAAATTCCACCTCGAGACCTCAACATAATTACCTATACAGCTTTTGTTAGAAGACAATACAGGTGCAGACAAAAGAGAGTTTGGAGGGCCCTCTGCGTAGTGCACGGAGGTTGAATAGGTATTCAATAGTCTTTTGTTGTCTTTAGTATATTTTTTCATAGAGGGCTTTGATCGAGCTTTCAGAAACTTGAAAATACTCGTGTAGTGGGTGACCGGTTGAACTCTCTACATATTTTATGATATCCTAGTACTCGATATTGTGAACAACTATTACTATAGCATCCAAATCTGAAATCGTGGTCGCCTGAGGAGGGCTTTTGACATAGCAGAAATGTTAAGGTGACGCATTGATAAACTATTGTTTCAAAAATCGAGAACCGCGCCCCTTCTCTCGGACAAATTATACGCGGTGCGCTCGACAGGATCGCGCCAGAGCAGCGGGCGGCAGTGAGTTTTTAATTAATTCAAACAAAATGTACACATTAAAAAAATAACTTATCGTAAAAAATAATGGGGTGTTGTCGCTAATAATTCTGAGCATTAGAATTATTAAACTTTTTTTGAAGTCAACTTCTCAAAATTTTGTCTGGTTCTTAAAATTTTTCAAGTTTTTTTCCTTACGTATGATATTTTTTAAATTTGAATCAATATCATTCGTCCTGTCTCATCGCATTCAAAAGTACTCGATTTTGTGTTTCTCGGCCCGATGCCTCATCTTAAAACAACTGGGACTGACCTTTTAATGCGTCATCTGAGCTATGGCAACGCTCAGTTGTAAATGCCACTTGCGGTCACCCATCTGTTAGCCATCAGACAAAAGAGAAGTATTTGGGCCCTCTGCGTAGTGAACGGAGGTTGAATACGTATTCTATAGTCTTTAGTGTATATTTTTTCATAGAGGGCTTTGATCGATCTTTCAGAAACTTGAAAATACTCTTGTACTGGGTGACCGGTTATACTCTCAAACTACAGCCTTGGCCAAAAGTATTAGGCACCTTTAAAACATCAAAATGCATGTTTACTACTTAACTAATAACTGAGTGCTTATCTTAAATGACTTACAGGGGTCTTAAATAACTTCTTAGAATATCAAGCAGCTCTTTGTTAAGGTCATAAAACAACTGGTGACCGAAAACAAAGGATTCGGTTATCTTTCGGTCTTATCAGTCAATGTTTGGTCACTTGTGTTCTGGACTCTAACAAGTAAACAAGCTTTCATTTCTGTTGATGTGTTTAAATTAACACCTAATTTTGTTAAAAATGCCAAAAAGGAGTGAAATTAGTTTAGAAGATAGAGTGAAAATACAAGGTGCCTAATACTTTTGGCCAAGGATGTATGTTATAATATATCTCACTCGTTATTGTGAACAACACTGACTTGGCATTTTTTCTGTTATTGATGGTGAACTCAGAACAGCAAACCTTCTCTCTCTTCTGTGATGGTGAACAACATTTACTTTGGCACAGCTGACACTGAATTAGTAAGCAAAAGTCAAAACGTTGTATGAATGAAGTCGAATCAGGAACATTTTAGTTTCCCGCTACCGCTCATAGCTTGCCAGTGCCCGAAACGTTCTAAGAATGAAGTCGAATCGGAATATTTTTTCGCTACCGCCCGTAGCTTCTGAGTGTCCGAAACGTTCAAAAAATAGAGTTGAATCGGGAACTTTATATTTTTCCGCTGCCGTTCATAGCTTGAGTGTTCGAAACGTTCGAAAAATACAAGTAAAGTCGAATCTGGAATTTTACATTTTGTCGCTGGCGCTCATAACTTGTCAGTGTCCGAAACGTCCGAGTAAAGTCGAATCCGAACCTTATTTCTTTTCCGCTGCCGCTTATAGCTTGACACTGTCTGAAACGTTTGAAGAATATCTGCATATCGTTCGTTTACTTTCTAATCAGCCAATTAACGATCGTATATGCAATTTTTCAGTTCACCCACTTAAGCTCTTCGACTTTTATTTTGTAACTTAATTTCATGTGTTGTAAATGAAATGAAGTACAAACTCGGCCATATCCTAAATATTAATTATTTCCTATGAGTTTTTTTTACCCCTAGTTTAGTTTTTAGCGTGTAGAATTAGTGCAAAAAGAGAACCATTGCTTTAGTTACGGTGAACTAACACTAAGATTTTAATCTGCAGCCAATGTACCAACTACTTGATAGACACGAATGAAAACCGAATTAGTATATACCAAGTATCTTTCAAACAGTTGTGTCAAGTAAAACGTAAATAAGTTGTGTCGAGATCTATTGAAAAATACAACAAAACTCATAGGAAAATCAACGTCTGGACAGGCGAAAGAAAACTCGCCGCCTCTAAAACGGAGAATTTCGCTTACGCGCCATCAACTATTTATTTACACAAGATAATTTTTTGCAAAAATTAGCATGGCCGACTTCACCCGTGTACAGAATTCGCGAATATTTCGCACGGCAGCAACAGCAATATGTAGCATTTTTCACATTATTGTTGATTTATCAAAAATGGCTCAGCCGATTTCGATAAAACTTAAATGGGACCAATTTCGAAAGTATATTCTTTCCAATAAAAAAATAATTATTTAAATCGGACCACTATGAAAAAAGTTATGAGTAGTTATACATAAAAAAATATATACGCGTCGAATTGTATACATCCTCCGGTGGTTCGTCGGTCAAAAAATTTGTAAAATGGCACACGAGCAACCTCACCTACGACACTTCTTTTTTTACACTAATTCCAACAGACTGCATCTATGTCGGTCTATCACCTATAGAGTCCTGATCTCAAAAAAAATCGATTGAAGCTTATTTTATTTGGTTTATTTTATTGGTTTTAGTTATGATGCGATTGTGTCAGACCCACTGCTGGAGTTTACATAATGTATTATTTATTTCTAAACGTTGTTTATTCCGCTATAGCTCATAGCTTAATAGTGTCCGAAACGTTCGAAGAATGAAGTCGAATCGGGAACGATATCTGCAGACCGTTCGCATACGCTCTAATTTGCCAATCGACGGAAAAATTCACTCGGGAAGGTATTATGCGGGAATGAACCATCATTTTCTAATAAATGCTGGTTTTATTGAATCCGTTTTGATGAAGCTTTTTGTACTTTTCATGTCATTGTTCATAAAATCGCAAATCGTCATCGTATTTATTTACGATACATTCACTAATAGATATGATGGCGTATAGATGACGTAGTTGATGTTGATAGTTGACACTGATGACTTATTAATATATTTCCTGTTAAACCAGTTGAATGCGGCTTGCATCCAACGTGCTCGTATGACCCTTTGTTGTACCTGCTAATACCTGTACCAGCCTTTTTTTAATAGTCTACTGCAGGACGTAGGCCTACCCACGAAGGGTGATTGGGCCATATCTTCCACGCTGACCCAGTACGGGTTGGTGGATTCACATACGCCATTGAATTTCTTCTCCGGACGTATGCAGGTTGCCTCACGATGTTTTCCTTCACCGGAAAGCCAGTGGTGTGAAATTCCGTACATAAATTCCAAAGAACTTATTGGTACGGGACCGGGGATTCGAACCCACGACCTCACGATTGTAAGGCGGGTGTCACTACCTCTTGACCACTTACTAATAAATAGTGCGTAAATTTTACGTTCTCCACATTATTTATAATTATTCTAAGCTGCATGAGAACATACACGTGATTTCAAAGATATTATTAAAATATATATTATTAGTACTTTAGTAAAAAGTTGGTGTTTAAATCTCATCTAATACTGTTTTTGGCATGCTGCAGAAGACATGTGAGCCTGAATATTTGTTATATCTCTAGACTTTCAAGGGTTTGTGGATGATCCAATTGCTTTTTATGTTTGTAGTTTTAGCTTAAGTGTTGTATTTTTTAAATACCTACGACATGTTAACAAAAATCTCGTTTTCTTGTGGTGTGTTACTTTAAATTTCTTAATATTAACATTTCCTCAAAACATCCACTGCACTGTCACCTCATCAAAAATAATTCAGCCATGCGGCATAACGCGGTCCGCTACGTGCTCGAAATACGTTCCGGGCCGGCGGAGCGATTCCCTAACTTTTGACTCTACCTGTCGAATGCTAATAAGGCAGTAATGTCTGGGAATCTCGGAATATCTGCAAAAATGCTGATAAAGCTCTGTGGCAGATCATTACTGCAATATCCACTGGCCTTTTTATTTTAAAACAAATCAATTGAAACTATTTTGGTGAAAAGTTTCAACAAAAAAAAGACATGTCCACAAAATGTATAGAGGCTGGTATAATAATAATCAAAAATTCAAACCACAACACTCGTTACATTTCGAGAAAGTTCATATTTTTCTGAGTCTATTACAACAGATAAAAAGAAAAAATAGCCCTTCGATTTTTTTAAAACTAATTTTGAATTTTTAGGATAAATAAATATAAATGGCTCAATAGGTAGATTATCTCTAGCAACCCTGATTACTTAACCTCCAAATTATTAAATAAAAGCATTTTTACCAATAAGACACACTTTTTAAGTGTTTTTTAGGGTTCCGTACCTCAAAAGGAAAAAAACGGAACCCTTATAGGATCACTTTGTTGTCCGTCTGTCCGTCTGTGTGTATGTCAAGACTCTTTATCTCGGGAACGCGTAAAGATATCGAGCTGAAATTTAAACGTATATCTATGATTTCTTACAGTTGTGTAAAGGAAAAACTTCTCTGTTATCATATAAAGAAGTTAGAGCCGTTTATGTCGTAAAAAACCGCATATTTCAACACTCACAAAAATCAAAACCTACAAAGTACTTCCCGTTGACATAGAACTATGAAATTTGGCGAGAAGCACTGTCTCAGAGTACAAATCTATATATATAAAAGAAAGTCGTGTTAGTTACTCCACTTATAACTCAAGAACGGCTGAACCTATTTAGCTGAAAATTGGCAGGGAGGTAGCTTAGAACCAGGAGAAGGACATAGGGTACTTTTTATCCCGTTCCTTTTTATTATATTTTTTAATAGTTATTCATCTTATCTTTTCCCTTAAAAAATCGGTAGCGAAACTGTCACCTATCACAACGACGCTAATAGGCCCAATTTTGAAAGCATCATCGTAATTATAACAGCTAATTAAAATATTTCTGTCTCTTTTTCACTTTAGGCATTCGATAGAGAGAACACTTTTTACATTCCTATTAAATTTACGATAGCGCGTTCATAATTAGATCTAATATGGATTGACGAAACGTAATAAGATGACAGGTGACATTTATTGACTGCAGACTTTTATAAATGTCACGCTTAGCATATCAAAGAGACAAATTGTCTTTTCACCATAGTAGCTCCTCAAAGAGGAAATAAAGTATGGATTGACAATGACAACTGACATTAAAATTGGAGAAAATGTTTTTCCCTATGCCATGCTACATATTACAATGACGTTTCATACTGGGCCGTCATTTTGCCTGACACTAAAAATATTTTTAAATATACCACCGTTAGAGGTTAAACATGTTTCTTTATTCTACCTTTATGGTACAGAATCCATACTAATATACGAAGAAACGGATTGCCTTGATTTTTAGGAGTAGTATGGCATGAGTATAAGTATCTTGACTCTAAGGTTATTAGCCTTGACTGTGAACTGTGACCTTGACATGAACATACATATCTGTTGGTTTGGTTAGGATTGAACAGTGATAAAAGTGCAGCCCGCCTCAGTTGCGGTACTCCTCATGAGGCACGCAACTTACCGGCCAGCCTCTCAGCTGCTTGAGTTAAAAAGCCCAGAAAAGCGGCCCAACCACGAGTGCAAACTTCTAAGCTGCCAAGAGAGAAAAGACCCAAAAAATCGGGAGAACTCGAGCGCCGCCTTCTCAGCTGTCTCAGAAGAAACCCAGAGAAGCGGCTCTATCTGGGATTCCCGCGCCGCCCATAAACCTCGGCTACTAAGTTCCCCCGCCACGACAAGGCGGGAACCCGTACACTCTAACCTTATCTTAATCAACAGAAGCATTTATAAGTATAAGATATTATGTCAGGTTAGGTTTGGACAGTGGCAATGTGCAAGGGTCCTTGACTTTTTTTATAGAGCAAGTGCCTTTATTACCTTCCACTTAATACAAGATTTATAATGTAAAACTTCATAAACTACTACATAACAAGCAATTGGATCATCCACAGACCCTTGAAGGTCTAAAGGTAATCCAAATACTAAAGCCGACTGCCAGTTAACAGCGTGCCCGGCATGCTGGCAGCATTGGCACGCTGATTGGCAATGCTTATACGTTAGCCAAATAAACACCAGCATTTTGATCACACGTCGGGTACACCAGACGCTCTGAAAGACTTTTGAAAACAAGACCGGCCACCACGGGCACAATGTCTCAATTTCAAACGGCTCAAATATGTAACCACTGCCGAGGTTAGCATATTTGCGCCGTTTGTGCTGCTCCGAATCGGCCAACGCTCCAGCCCTTCTCTGAGTCTCAGAAAGATGTGACGGCACCAAACTATTGACGCAAGTCGCGTCTCATACTAAGGGCCGTCTACACTTCCATGGGACCAGCTTCATACCGTCAGGCCTTTTGCCATCACCAAGCGCAAACCCATTCGGTTCGAGTACGGCTGCTATATTCGCGGTCGCAAAAGCTCTGCGTATGACATCGTTCACACTGGCGTGGCATTTGGCAACCAATTCGACCAGCGCTTCTTGAACAAGAAAGACGGTGGTGACCGAGCTGGTCAATTAGGGTACTTGAATAGGTGAGAGCGCTTAGCCATGTGCGGCGCGTTAGCAAGGTGGGTCGACTATCTCGACGATATCATCAATACTGCCGGTCGAGCCTGGTCACGACCGGCAAAGAGCCGAGGTAGATATCACAGAAAGAGAGGCCTATACCCAGCAGTGGGACAAAGAAAGCTGCAGATGATAACCATGACGAAACAAATTAGTTGAGATTGACTGTTTCTTGGGTTTGAAATGATTGTTTGCTACAATATTTGTGTACCGTTTCACATTGAATTGGGGCTTATATTTTGTGGCGCACTTACTATTACTTCGTATCTACCGATTTTAGACCATAAAGCCGGAAACATACTATCGGACGTGGCTGACGGACGCGACTGACAGCCGCGACTTAGCAATGTGCACAGTCTTAAGACATCCGGTGTGCCAGATCGCTCTCGGACGTCCGAAAGCTCAAGGTCGTCCGAAGGTGACGTCCGCGACTTATGTCCGATAGTGTGCACGGCTCAGTGTACTTTCATAGTCTAGGTCGCGGCTGTCAGTCGCGTCCGTAAGCCGCGTCCGATAGTATGTTTCGTCTTTACAAAAGTGAGATAGCTCAACCAGATCTACATTTTGTATGATAGCTGTCGAATTTAAAAGTAGTTTATCTGCGTAACTGTCAAATTTTGATCAATGCTGTCATTACGAAAGTGAGATAGCTATACCAGATCTACATTTTGGATGACAGCTATCGAACTTAAATGTGGTTTATCTTCGTATCTGCCGATTTTAGACCATTACTGTCTTTACAAAAGTGATATAGCTTTACCAGATCTACATTTTGTATGACAGTTGTCGAACTTAAAAGTAGTTTATCTCCGTAACTGTCAACTTTTGATCAATGCTATCTTCACGAAAGTGAGATAGCTGAACCAGATCTACATTTTGGATGACAGCTGTTGAACTTAAAAGTAGTTTATCTTCGTATCTGCCGAGTTTAGATCATTACCGTCTTTACAAAAGTGAGATAGCTAAACCAGATGCTATCTTCACAAAAGTGAGATAGCTCAATGAGATCTACATTTTGGGTGACAGCCATTAAACTTAAAATATCTTAATGTAGGTATCTCCGTAAGGTAAGCTACCTACATTCATTAACTTTCGCGGTACGAAGTTCGCCGGGTCCGCTAGTATAGGAATAAATCTGAAAACTGAATATTTTTATTTAAATCACAAAAAAATAGGGCTTCAAAATTATTTTAAGAACTTTCGATGACTGACGAGAAAAGTAAAAAAAAAAAACTTTTGTCGATGATGATGATGTTTATAGAGATTTTAACAACTTACTTCCCAATTTTGTGAAATTTTCTGGATTTGTGCGGAACCCTTGGTGTGCGAGCCTGACTTGCACTTGTCCGGTTTTTTGTCTCATTGTACCTACTAACTGGTAACACTGGTAGGTTATACTTTTTAAATTTAGCAAATTAAGAGATGAATGTGGAAGAATCAGCTATGAATGCAAGTAAAGGAACGATAGAAGCACTTTATTATTGCTAAACCAGAAAAAATAATAAGCTGTATTGTTATTTTTCAAACAATTTATTTTTCACATTTAAAAAAAATGGAGGGGTGAAAAAATCACGTCACCTTTTAAGCAGTTTTGAGTAGGTATCTGACGAATGCTGTTAAAGTAATCATAATATGACTGGGGAATCTTCGGTTGCTGCAATATCCGATCTCATCTTCATTGATATTGTAATGTTTGTGTTAGAATTTTGCAAAGGTTGATTTCAATGTATTTCTTAGCTTTGTAAGATTGATTAATGTTTTTTTTTATAGAGCAATTCCCTATCTTTTACTCCTCTACCTGACGAATGCTAATAAGGCAGTAATGTCTGGGAATCTCGGAATATCTGCAAAAATGCTGATAAAGCTCTGTAGCAGATCATTATTGCAATATCCACTGGCCTCTTTATTTAGAAACAAATTATCTGTGCTCTACTAACAGGACTCTTTAGTTTCAGAATACCAACAAATATATGACTGTACTTTACAGGTGTGGACGATTTAACGACAAAATTAAGTGAAGTCAACAGGTGTCAAATCGTCCACGTAGACGAGATCTCCTCGGACGTATTGACGAATAAGCGCAATATTTTTTTGTGTGGTGCTATCTCTATGTTATAATCTAAATAACTTTATATTCAACTAGCTGCCCGTCCCGGCTTTGCCCGGGTATGATTGGCTATACATATACTTACCACGTAATATAGGTATGCGTCACACACATGCTAGACATACCGGATGAACCATTATGATGAGTTAAAACCTACCCAAATCGCGAGAGTTTCCGTAGTCTTAAACTGTTCGAAGTTTATGAAAAAGAGATAGTAGGTATTGGCATATCTTAATAAAAGTGAGTTCGTATGTGTCGGGTGGCTGTATATAATATACTAGCTGCCCGTCCCGGCTTTGCCCGGGTATGATTGGCTATACATATACTTACCACGTAATATAGGTATGCGTCACACACATGCTAGACATACCGGATGAACCATTATGATGAGTTAAAACCTACCCAAATCGCGAGAGTTTCCGTAGTCTTAAACTGTTCGAAGTTTATGAAAAAGAGATAGTAGGTATTGGCATATCTTAATAAAAGTGAGTTCGTATGTGTCGGGTGGCTGTATATAATAAATGTACAGCCACCCGATTTCAGAAAATGACAATGATGAGAATGAAAGCGACGTTAAAATATTAGAGACCCACAGTCTATACATTCTACCTATGTAAGTTAGTTTCTTGATCTTGTCTTCACTCGGGAACTTTGAAAAACATTCGACATCAGTTCTACTTCTACGAATTGTGTGCCCTACCTAAGGCCTCTTCAACATACTAACCCAAAGAGCTGTGATGGAAGGAATCGAAGCGCTGGCATCCAATGTGTTTCGGACGTCACGACCAGATCTTAGATTCACGTGAAGACCTTCGCTACACTTGCCAATACATTGTCTACATTCGAGAACTTTAAGGTCCCATCGACAATTCGTTTCACATGCTATGTGTAGGGGCGTAGCTACCGCAGTATCAGCCGTGTCAATAATACGGGGCTCCCGGGCTACAGGGGCCTTAACGTGTGTAAGCAAAACCTAGTAAAATGTTATCCACAATGTCACTTAATTTCGTGCTTTCCGAAAAAAATCATCTCTTTTTTTCCCGGGTTAAGCATTCTTCCAAAAGTTGTCCTAAGAGGCAGAAATGTTATAACTGAAATCGTCTTCAGCTAGACTTACTTAGCTGATATAGGTAATTATATTCTATTCATTATCAATTATCAGTTTCCCGAAAAAAGGCAAGAAAAGTGTAAATTTCATTTGAATTGTTTGGCTAGCTCAATTTCTAGGAGGAAGTGACAACTTATAAATAACCGTCTTACCACTAAAGTTTTACGCAGGCTTTAGACAATGTTTAATAGTACAAATTGTACGGCTAAACTGTGTTTAAATCTTTTTCGGTAAGGCGGTATATATTTATTTCAATTTAATGCAAGCATTTTTGTTTCTTTTGTGAGAAATGAGTGATTTGGGCTCCCCAACTATGTTTGATTCAGGGCTCCCCAAGGCACGCTACGCCACTGCATACCTATTTACTACCAATAAAACATAAATCGACACACTAATGGCGGAGATATATAACTGTGGTGGTCTAGTGGTAGTAACGCCTGTCCTACAATCGTGAGGTGGTGGGTTCAAATCCCGATCCTGTATCAATGAGTTTCTTTGGAACTTATGTACGGCATTTCAAATCATTGGCTTTTCGGCGAAGGAAAATATTGTGTGGCAATCTGCACCAACCCACACTGGGCCCTGGCACTGGTGGTGGATATGGCCCAAGCATCCTTCTCAATTCTCAATGACCCGTTTCCTCGAACCTCGACGTTATGTCACCTAATAAGTGCCTGTAACCGACCCCTTTGGCATCGCGCGGCGTTGTAGTTGGCTTGGAATCGCCTTACGACTAACTAAAAAGCCTGCCCACTACGTAGCTTGGGCAGGATTTTGGCTCGGACAATTTTTTTCACGATTGTGTCTCTGTAGATATTTGCTCGAAGTGAATTTTGTATTATGTACATTGTACAAAGTACATGAATTGCCAAGCGGGGTGAGCGGCGAAACGGAACTTTTATAATACTTACATTTTTGAACTCGTGATATCTTTGTAATAAAATGTCTGAATTAAATAATTTAAAAAGTCGCATAAAGCTATTGAAACAGTCTTGAATATGAAATAATTTATTTTGATAAGGATTAATACCAAGATACAAATTAAGGTCCTTTTCCTGCGACGGTATTTCAATTAATTTTCAAGAATAAAAGAACAGTTATTACGACTTAACTATAATAGTTAGATATATGCTGTCGCGACATTTTTTGTAAATCATGGTGTGTTCTATAAAGTCGTAGTACATTATTTTGTTCCATCATCAATAGTTTTCGCAGCGCACGCGATGTAAAGAATATTTTAGGCATTTTTTTACACCTTGGGTAACATTATTATAGTTTTAATAGGGATTCTTATTTTTTTCTTGCAATTAAAATAGCCTATGTTACTCAGTGATAATGTAGCTTTCTAATGAAAAAAGAATTATTACAATCGGTCCAGTACTTTTTGAGTTTATCCGTTACATACAAAAATACAAAAATACAAATCTTTCCTCTTTATAATATTAGTGTAGATAAAGTATTTATTATAATACAGGTCTCGGGCTATACCAATTAATATTAGCATCATGATCAATGTTAGGTGATTTACTAACTTTTGACTCAACCTGTCGAATGCTAATAAGCCAGTAATGTCTGGGAATCTCGGAATATCTGCAAAAATGCCGACAAAGCTCGGTGGCAGATCATTACTGCAATATCCACTGGCCTCTGAATTTAAAACAAATTATCTGTGCTCTACTAACAGGACTCTTTAGTTTCTATCACATACAAACATATTACTGCAATTACAAGAGTGGACGAATTGAAAAATAGGCAAAATCAGAAAGTGTCAAATCGTTCATGTATAAAGCTCTGTGGCAGATCATTACTGCAATATCTGCGCACTACTAACTTAACTCATTAATATCAAAACATACATTTTTTCATATAGTTTACAGGTATGGACGATTTGATGACAAAAATAAGCGAAATCAGAAGGTGACAAATCGCCCTCGTGGACAACATTTCCTTGAACGTATTGACGAATAAGTCCTTCGTTTGTTATTATGGTGTGGTCCATAAGATGTAATCAGTAAATTTCATTAAGCGCCAATTAATTCAGGGGTTTTCCTTTTAATCTTTGATTCTACCAGTCGAATGCTATTAAGGCAATAATGTCTGGAATCTCGGATCTGGAATTGCTGATCAAGCTATGTAGCAGATCTATTTGCTGATAACTACTACATATTGTATCATAACATAAACATAAACTTTTTTCTATTATTTTATCTCCTCGAGGAGGAAACGAAGTATAGATTGATATTGACAACTGGCAACAAATTAAGAGTGGATACATTTGATTCATTCCTTTGCCATGCAATGTCATGGGGTGCAGGAAGCATTTAAAATATATATGCCTAAAATATATATATACCTAACCTCGATGGGTGAATGAGCCATAACTATCGTGCTATTGACGGGCTTGTGAAAATAGCAACCAATATTCGTCGTTGTTAGATATTTACTTCATTCAATATAACATTTTAATTTTTTATTTCAATTCCATAACAATAAATATATTAACAAAAACTTTCTTTTTGTGATAAACATCTCAAAAATTGAAGCGTTCGCAGGATTTGAACCAACAATGTAGTAGTTGGTAAAAATGATAAACACTCACTAATTCGGCGCCTTCGCAGAGCGCGATTTAGCTTAATTGGACAAAGCATCTGGGCCGGAGTCCCAGAGGATGCAGGTTCAAATCCTGCGAACCCGTCAATTTTTGAGATCTTTATCACAAAAAGAAAGTTTCTATACACCTAGTGTGTGAAGCACGATAAAAATAATTTCATTTGAATAAATATATTGTTCAACACAAACACTTTAATAATATTTATTCCACGACCAGGCTACATCAAACGAGTTTTATGGTCAGCATTAAATTAAGAAACACTTAAAATTCAGCACCGTTTTAAAACAAGCATGGAAGTATAAAGTTAATTATAAACAAACCCTTTTGTAGGAAGTTAATTATGTTCCCATAGCTGCGAATGAAAGCTTTGAAGAAAGCGCTTAGAAAATATAAAGTAATTATTTTAGCTTCCAATTTAAACGATGGTCGAATCAAGATGAAAACAGGTCTTGAGGATTAATTTGTAATTAACTGAATCTACTTAGCTTATATTTTGAAGTTATTGTGAGAAATTTTAAGGAAAGATTTGGTCGAGTTTATTCAGAAGTGGGATGAAAATATACAGTAACCATTTAAAATTTAGGTACGATGAAAAATTTAAATCGATGTCAGTTGTTATCTTCTAAACAAAAAAAGTTGAGGGTCTCTGCAATATAAGTCTTAATATTATTTTATTAAAAACTCTTCCATAACAAACATGATGATTCCGAAACGGCTATACTGATTTTATAGATTTTTTGTGAATTGTTTTAGGTTCGGAAATAAGTCCTAGGCTATTTTATATACGCCTAGGAGATAGGGGTAGCCCTCTCTTTTAGGTAGCAAAACAACGTATTCTAGTTTAAATAGTGTCTATAATATTATATGTAACTTGCACACACACACACAATCATTAGAATCGAGTCATTTGAGTAACTAGGCTCATTTTCTATTATGAGCTAATATTTGTACTGATACACTTAAGTTATGTTATCGGACAAACTCTAATAAACTTAGGAAATTTTGCCACTTGGACTTTTGGCCAAGGCTGTACATTACGTGGTATTTTACTTCGATTGAATTTTTAATACTTTAGTTCATTTGTTCTTTTGCTCAACGGTTTTTATAATCTAGGCTATTGATTTAGATGGCGAGTCATAGAGATTTTTTCCATATACCTATACCTATACTTAACATACATAAAACACCTTTAAAGTCACCGTCCTAAAGCAATGTAGATTTCAAGCTAAAACGGCAAGATTATCGGTTGACATGTACTAAATGTATAACTCTTAAAAAACACGGAGTTCAGTTCGAACAAAGTTTTATTTGTGATCTCGATTCCAATTATTTTCAGTACAGAATTCTTAGTTCTGCTTTCATCGTTTCAATCTATACAAATAAATAAAATTGGAAAAAATTCAATATTCTGTCTGTTTGTTCCGGCTAATCTCTGAAATGGCTGGACCAATTTTGACGGGACTTTTATTGGCAGATAGCTGATGTAATAAGAAGTAACTTAAGTAGGTGGAACGAAGTTCGCCGGATCAGCTAGTCCAAGATAAAACGTGAAAGCGCCCGTTGTTAATTAAATGACTCTAGAATAAGATTTAAAGTGACATTTGTTTACGGCATTTCCTGACTAATTAATCTTGACGCATTCGCCTTGCTTTATTTTTACTAAAATAGGAGTTTGTTTTACAAGCTCATAAAAATAAATAAATAAACGTATCTTTAGTTTTTGTACTAAAATATCATTGCGTACAACAGCGAGGTTATCGTTTGACATGTAAATGAACACGTATGGCGCTCAGTTTATACAAAGTTGTATTTGTGTCGCAAACTACGGTAGAACTTCCAACATCAACATTGTCCATGTTTCTAGTACTGCTCTCCTCAAATTAACCGCATCAGGTTTGAAAGGTCCTATGCTACAAATTTCACAAATCATCAACAATTCTTCCATATTTAGTTAGAAGATATTTAACTAAAATATTTAATGGTCTAATGATTTCGATGAATTTTTGACCGACGAACCGGAGGAGATAGTCAATTCGACGCGTATGTTTTTTTATGTACCTATTACCACACATAACTTTTGATATTTAGCGTAAGTGCCGGCTCCCGTTCTGTGCAAACTATGCACAGAGTCTTTCTGCGAGAACTATAGATATCTTCATGTAGTTTTATTGGAGCTCTATAAGAGAGGCCCTATAAACGCTGTTGGATGAATGGTTGGACAAATTAATTGACACAAAACATTAAGTCTATCAGTGGTCTTGGTACCAGGGCTTTATAAGTGAAGTGTACTTGTAATATCAGAAAACTCGCCCCATACTTTGCAATAGCACGTCACGGCGGTGTGGCGTGAGCCGGCCGACCAGGCGAAAGTGTCGTATTCTTACTTTGCTCTGATTTTCTTAGCAATATTGAATCTGAATCTCTTCCTCTAGTCTTATTGGAGATCCATAGGATAGACTTATTAGAGCTGATAGATGGATAGTTGGACGGATGATGGTCAAAAAAAAATTACCCAATCCAAGGCGTTGGTACCAAGGCTTCATAAATGAAGAGTAGGTACTTGTGATTTCAGAGAGTTTGCAATAGCCAGTGCTGTGGCCATAAGTGCTGGCCTCGCATCCATCCTGTACAATCTTTGCTAAGACATCGAATCAGGAGTGCGAAGTGCGAACTAAATTAACCGTCATAGCTCAGTGAATTGAAAAATTACCCACCGCAGGCCTATGTTCATTGTTTAGTATTATGCAGCAGTGGACGTCTTATAGCTGATGTATGGATGGCTAATATTGTTGGTGGATTGAAAAAAAACTTCATCCTTATGTATCTATTGGCCATCTGACGTTATACTGCTAGACATAGGCCTTCTTTATTGATCTACAATAATATTAGTTGGAAGCGGCTTGCATCCAGCGCGATCTTGCAATCTTAATAAGACCATCTGTTTACTTTGTGGGTGGATCATTGGTACCAGGGCTTCATAAATTAAAGTGTACTTGTGATATCAGAGAACCCGCCCGATAGTTTGAAATAGCCGGAGCTACGCTGATAGCCAGCCAGCCATGAGTAAGTACTGGCTGCCGTTCTGTTCAAGCTATGCTCGGAGTCTCTCTGCAAGACCGAATCAGAAACGTCTTCTAGTCTTATTGGAAATCCATAGGAGATGCTTATGAGAGCTTTGATCGATGGGACCCCATAACGGGTCTAGGTACCAGGGTTTCATAAATGAAGTGTACTTGTGATATCAGAAAACCCGCCCTATAGTTTGCAATAGCACGGACCTGCACCGCGCCACCGTGAGTTGGCCAGCCATGCGTAAGTGTCCAATTTTGGACAAACTTTGGAACGGCTCTGCCTTGCAGAGCAGACAGACAAATGGAATAATGATTGTTGTTATTAAGTTCAGTGCAATAGGTTACTTTAGAACAGTGCTAAATTCGAAAATAATTCGAAATGAAAATAATAAACTTTTTATGTAAAAAGAAAGACGAAACAATAATAGAAATTAAGAACAAGGAAATTCAGTTTGTTAAGCCATATTGGCCATAGAAGCCTTCGCATCTGTCTGAACCTTAATACCATTGGGTATATCCATTGTGGAAACACAATGAGATCCTTTTGAGCTTAGACGATGTTGTAAAGCAGTCCCTAGTATCGGTTTTGAATATTGACATGAGTGAAAGGGCGTGGCTACAAGCCTCCTTGCCTGTTAGGCTTGTAGGGTTAGGGGTCCGCCAAATTTCAAGTGTTGCTTTACCAGCTTTCTTGTCCTCCATTCATAGTACTCAGAACTTGATTGAAAAAATCCTCGCACCTTCTTTAGGCCATTCTGGCGTAGATGTAGCTCATTTGAATGAGGCAACGAATGCTTGGAGGGTCGCTTGCCCAAATACCGAGCTTCCAAAGACTTTATCGTCGCAGAGACTGTGGGATCGGCCGATCTGCGAACTAGCACGGAAATCTCTTCTAGACACGTGTCCTAGCGTCGCGGATCGCGCTCGTATCCTTGCAGTCTCTGTATGGGAGTCCGGTCTTTGGTTGCAAGCATTGCCCTCTTTCAATACTGGTAACCTTTTAGACCCAACTGCATTTCGTCTAGCTGTCAGCTTACGCTTGGGTGCAAGGTGTTGTGAAGCCCATCGCTGTCAGTGTGGTACTGCAGTTGACCACCTCGGTCACCACGGTCTCTCTTGCTCAAGAAGCGCTGGTCGGATTGGACGCCACGCCAGCCTTAACGATGTCATACGCAGGGCTTTTGTCACCGCCAATATCGCAGCCGTACTCGAACCGAGTGGGTTGGCGCGTGGTGATGGCAAAAGGCCTGACGGCATGACGCTGGTCCCATGGAAGTGTGGACGGCCCTTAGTATGGGACGCAACTTGCGTCGATACTTTGGCACCGTCACATCTTCCTGAGACTCAGAGTAGGGCTGGAGCGGCGGCCAATTCGGCTGAGCAGCACAAGCGGCGCAAATATGCTAACCTCGGCAGTGGTTACATATTTGAGCCATTTGGAGTTGAGACTTTGGGTCCGTGGGGGCCGGGAGCTCATCTCGTTTTCAAAAGTCTTTCTGAGCGTCTGGTGGACGCGACGCGTGACCAAAATGCTGGTGTTTATTTGGCTCAACGTATAAGCATTGCCATTCAGCGTGGCAATGCTGCCAGCATGCTGGGCACGCTGCCAACTGGCAGTGGGCTTGAGCACTTGGATTATCTTTAGACCTTCAAGGGTCTGTGGATGATCCAATTGCTTTCTATGTAGTAGTAGTGTAGTATTGTCATTATATTAAAAAAAAAAAAGATATCCTAGAACGTATGTGTTGTCTACAGAAACACTTATAACATTTCTATCAGCGAGAGCAAAGTTCTGAAAAGCTTTTGAAGTCAAAGTCATATCTCTATAGAGATGTTCACGCGTGATTACTACTAGACGCGACTAGAGTGCACGTTTGTACATATCGTCGTATGCTTTGTGAAATCACAGCGAAACGTGCGGAGACGATATCCTTACAACAGATTTTTAAGACTAAATGTTATGTACGAAACTGTCACCTTTCATAAAAAATTGCAACACCTCAGTACAAAACTGGAAGAGTCAAGGATAGTTTGGCCGTTTGGTGGACTCATAAGATTCAACATCAATATCAGCCATAAGACATCCACTGTAGGATATAGCCGGACTCATAAGATTCAACATCATTACTAGCATTACTAGCAACAACATCATATGACATCCACTGTTGGACATAGGGCTATATCCAACAGTGTCTTCATAAATGTCTTCCTGTGAGTAGACAGTAGATGTCTTATGGCCACGGAATTCCAATTAACCTGGTTGAAGGGGGTTTGCGTACAACGTATTCTTGTGCTGTTATACTTTTGGGCATAAGCCTCCCCTAAGAAATTCTGATAAGCCCGTTTGAAAGGAGCTTGCTTCCAGCTTGTTCTTGTGCTCTTAATTATATTAGTGGGATTTTGTGGGACACAATAGGCTAAAAAAATAATAGATAAAGAGGTAAAGAGACGTTTATTTGCATTAAACATGAGTATAAAATATGTGTTTGATGGTTGAGTCACAATATGATCGTCATGTTATGCCTGATGAGGCGGGCAAATTGAGATGGCAAACTATCTGCTTAAAAATGTCAAATGTACGAGTATACTTTTGAACAAAAAGCTGGCTATTAAGCTGCCACCCAATCTCAAATTAGCTGTATAGAGCCCTAGTTAAACTGACTTTTCTCCATCAAACCTTGAAGTTGTCGAATAAAAATAAAATACACAATATTCTCAAAACTATACGGTAGGGGGATCAATAACTCGAAACACAATTCAAAAAACTTCGCTCCATAGAAATTAAATGCAAATATATACCGCTTTTTAAAACAAATTCATAACTTCTAAGAAAGTTTATTGCATTTTTGGGCACTTTTCTACACGTTTACAATTTTTTTTTATTTGTATATATGCACATGACTTGAATTATGGCTTTCATCCATAAAATTCAGGAAATAGTGGTAATATTAATTTTATATTGATTTTTGAATGAAAAAATCGGGCGAAACCGGGGGCGTATTGGTCTTCACCCGCTCATATTTTCTAATTGTATTTTTTATTTTGACTGTTTTATTTTTTGCTTGTATACTTGAATGTGTTTAATATGTAAATTTAATTGTAATGTAGCTGTCGCATGCCTTGGCTCACGCTGTGAATGCGGCAAGCAATGGAGTTTAATTAATAAATAAAAAATTACGCTGATACTGTGGCGCCTTAAATTGTGGGCATGCGCGGGGTGACATATTAAAAATGAGTTGATTTATAATTTTGTTGAAAAATGCTCAACAGGTGAGCACTTGTACTCGTGAAGTAAGCTGAGGTTGCCTATTATGCGTGCATAAATCGATAAGTGGCTAAAGCCGGAAACATACTATCGGACGCGGCTGACGGACGCGACTGACAGCCGCGAATTAGCAATGTGCACAGTCTTAAAATATCCGGCGTGCCAGATCGCTCTCGGACGTCCGAACGCTGAAGGTCGTTCGAAGGTGACGTCTGCGACTTATGTCCGATAGTGTTAACGGCTCAGTGTACTTTCATAGTCTAGATACCTCTCAGTCGCGTCCGTAAAGCTCGAAACATACTATAGGACGCGGCTTACGGACGCGACTGACAGCCGCGACCTAGACTATGAAAGTACATTGAGCCGTGCACACTATCGGACATAAGTCGCGGACGTCACTTTTGGACGACCTTGAGCGTTCGGACGTCCGAGAGCGATCTGGCACACCGAATGTTTTAAGACTGTGCACATTGCTAAGTCGCGGCTGTCAGTCGCGTCCGATAGTATGTTTCCGGCTTAAGCCGCGTCCCATAGTATGTTTCGAGCTTAAGATCTAAAATTTGTAAATACTCGTAGCTGTCAAACATAATATTGGATATCTTATCGTAAAAAAAAATAAATGATATAATATAATAAGAAATAGTTCAAAAGTTTATTTTAAGACTAGATACGAGTATGTATTATTCGTGGATTTCCACGAAATCCTCTGGATTGAAAGTATTGTAGGATAATCTGCGACTATACAGAGTTATTGGTAAATAATCTATCAGCAACGTTTTAGGGGGTTATGCTGTAAATCAAAATCAACAACTTTTGTTCAACGACTTTTATCAAATCTCAAAAAAAAAATGTTATCCCATAGAAAAATATCGTTCACCCTCGATAAAATGTATGGAACAGCTGACATCTAGTATGACCTCGAGGAAACACTCGTTCTCTTCACATCGATCAGCTGATACAACAATATGATATCAGCTGACACAACTTAATATTATGTGTGGCTGAACATGCAGTTTGTTTTTAATATTTTTCGGTAATCCTCCAATGGCTGCTACATGAATGTTCAAATTCATGGACTAATTACATTGCCTAAACTAAAAGGTATTTCTACAAGGCGTGGTTCCACGAACTATAAATTAATATAAAAGGTAGCTTCTTAGCTACTGCAGTTTATTTGCTTGCGTTCATGAAGAGACAACAAAAACAAAGCTTTAAGAAATGAAATGAAATGAAAGCATTTAATATCACAATAGTACATCGAAAACAATTTTATAAAATAATATGCTCATCAAAGTTTCTATTAATGGACTCGTCCAACAAGAGATCGCAACATAAATATATGTTTAAAAAAACAAATCCAATATCATAATAATTCAATAAAATAAAAATTGACTAAAAGCTATGTAAATCAATCAGAAATCTCAGTCAGAAAGCGACAATACTCTGAATGTACAAAAAGGTATGAAAGATATTATGATCTACCCACAAATATTCTACCGCACATAGAATCGTCGATAATATGATTTGTTGTGAGTGAGGTTATATATACATCTTCTTCACATCTCGCTCTTAGCTTTGACTAAAAGTTACAGAACCGTTTTTTTTTTAGTTTTAATGTACAAAACTTAAAAAACCCTATATATATGACAAAAGTAGTCGACCCGTTCCTCGGTTGCTGGGTGAAAAAGTAACAAACAAACCACAAAGATACCTTCGGATTTATAATATTAGTAACTATAGTAAAGATTTCTATGTCAATTGGTTTACGTTTTTTTATTCTATATACCTATACGATAAACAAAAATCCAAGGAGGAAGCCACGACGTAATGTGAAACAAAAGTAACGAATACTCTACGCCTTTCTGTCCTCTTTCCTATAACATTCGCAAATCCTAGTCGACGTCGCGCTGCAGTCGTTTGCATATTTGACTAATTGTTACCTAGTTTCAAGTCAATCTGATGATGGCAGGTAAAAGCATAAAAGATAATATTACTAGAGTTTGTGCTATAGGTGAAGTCGCCCGTGTGCCAATGAGGCGTTTTCTAAAAAAAAATTAAGTAATGAATGTATCCAATAGATGGCGACAATAGTTCGAAATCGTCGATCCTTTGAATATGGAAATCGTACTGTCATTGTCAAGATGTCTTCTTCTACTTTTTCATGTATTGGCGTCGCATTGTTGTGCATTTGCCAGTGACAAGTATTAAGTTTAAATAATTTTTGATTATATTTTATCAAAATAGTTACATTATAGTCCAATAAAGTCGCGGTTAGGTCCAAACGTAGTCCCAAGTCATACCTCAGTAAAGCATTGGAGACTTTACTATAGGCTTTTCTCTTTCACCCTATTCCAGTTGACAATGACAGATCAATTTATATGACTATTACGCCATCTAGTAAGTTTTGTGATACTATTTTTTTTTTGGAAAACGCCTCATTTACTAATTTTGTTACGTTGACAACACTGCTTTGTCATTGCTAGTACAACTAAAAGTGTTTGATACTTGGTAGATACCAATTCGGGTTTCATCATTAAACTCGCGTCTACCAAGTATAGTCGATACCTTGGCTGCTGATTAAAATATTATTGATAGTTCACCATAACGCCAGGACGTTTCTTTTTTTGCATACTCTCTAGTCTTTGAATTTATTTTTAATTTGACTACCTACCTCGGTGTGTCAGTGGTCAGTTAACTAACTTTTGGATCTAAGAGGCGTGGGTTCGATCCCCACCCAGCGAAAATATTTATGTGATGAGCATAAGTGTTTGCTCTGTGTCTGGGTGTTATTTAGTTACTATCTATATAAGTATGTATTTAAAAATAAGTACACATATAATATATGTAGTATATCAGTCTCTGGCAGCCATATCACAAGCTTTGCTTAGTTTGGGGTCAGAGGCCGTGTGTAAGATGTCCCAAAATATTTATTTATTTATAGGACAAATTGCCTTTAATTTATACAGACTTATTCCGAAATGGTTATGCTTACTATATATTAGATCCATAGTAAAACTATGTTCATATTAATGGTCTGAATCACCTTTAGGTTACTTAGCCAAAAGGGGCGATTCAGACCGTTATGATAGTTATTCGCTTAGGCTAAATCGCAAAGCTACCGAGTAAATAGGTATCTTCTAGGTAAGCGTGCTACACCCTAGACCGCATATCTGCTCAACGTGAGGCAGCATGTAGTCAAACGCAAACCTATACGGAATAAAAAAAAAGCTATAATTATTTTTCACATAAAATTGCAACACCAACTTCCACCGTGTGCAGAATTTGAATAATTTGCACGAATCGATGTGATATTTACGTACATTTTTGTTGATTTATCAAAAACTGTACTTTACTGTACCAGCCTCTTTTAATAGTCCACTGCAGGACGTAGGCCTACCCATGAAGGGTGATCAAAAACGGCTGAGCCGATATCTCGAAAGAATACTCTTTCGAACTAATTCTGAAAAAATGCGTAATCCATGTCTTTTTCATGTACTTTCTCAAACTAAAACAATAGGAACGATTTTGTTAAACACAAACGACAATAAAAAGAACAAAACAATGTTTATCAACATTTTTCTTTAATCATTTCTTTAAAAGCGAGAGTACGTAAAACAAAATTCCTCTCCCAAAGGATAACGGGCACAAAAGACATTTTAAAAACTTTCCATTCCAACATCTCTTATTTCAAAGGGGAAGTATTTAGATGGTTTGCTTGGATTGTACTCTGGTCAGCGACAATCATTACTGAAGACACACACTGGTTGAAAACTTTCGACTTGAGGTACTGAGGTATATCGGACGAGAATAAGTCCACCCATAAAGTTGACGGATGACCTCATTAAGATCACAGAAGCACCCTGGATGCAAGCCGCTACCAACCGGTGTTATTGGAGATATTTCGTGGCGGCAAATGTCTAGCAATGGCTGAAACGAAGACGATGACGTATATATGTATAAAGTGTTTAAATTTGTTATAGTGGTGGTAAATAAAGAGTTTTTTTTCTGTCTGTATATTTTAAAGAAAAACATTAAAAATCTGCTGACCACTCTCATTGCAATTTTTAAAATTAAATTGTACTGTATGTACTGTATCAGCCTTTTTAATAGTCCACTGCAGGACTTAGGCCTACCCTCGAAGGGTGATGGTGCCGTGGATCAATGAGACGCCGTGGTGGTCTAGTGGTAATGAGACCCACCTTACAATCGTGAGGTCGTGGGTTCAAACCCCGGTCCCGTATCAATGATTTCCGTGGAATGTATGTACGGAATTTCACACCCCTGGCTTTTCGGTGAAGGAAAACAGCGTGAGGCAACCAGCACATGTTTGTAGAAGAAAATTATATTATAACATTTTAATTTTAATAAAATAATGTGGTCTTCCATGCCTGACGGTTGCAAGACTACAAAAAGACGGTAAGACCAACAAAGAGATAGGGAGATGGAATAAGAAATGACAACTGGTCTCTACTCGAAAAGAACCGCCCTAGATAGGCTTCATTGGAAAGAACTAGAGGCCTTTGCCATGGGGCACTCTGAAATCATAGATTTAATTTAAAGCTACGTTTTACTATGGAAATTAACGTGGTTTTCACACATTTCATCACACAGCCGTCTTGCAATGCACGGCTTCGCGTGCTAGCACTCGCCAACTTGAGAAAGGTCGCCGAACGCGAACGAAACTACAGTCGTTGTTATGACTATCCGTACACATGATTTTAGTTCCGGGAAATTTAGTTTAAAGCTACGTTTAAACAAGTAGTAATATTATTGTTTAAGTTAAAAAATGCAAGTTAAGTTTAATGCAAAGAAATTTTATTGAAGGAAATTCAGAAATAAAGTATTATTATTATAAAATCAAAGGAATTTTGTTTGGGAACCAAAACTAGGGTTTATTGCTGATCGTTTTAGTCACAAGTTTTTAAAAACGTACCATCCAAAGATTTCTCATTTTAGACGGAAGTAAGGTCGTTAAAACGTTAAATTCTCATAACAAGGTGTGCTTTTCAAGATAAACGCCACTTTTTGCTGGACGAGTGCATTTTGAATTGTTCTTTAAATTGTTCTTTTTTGTTTTGTATCGCTCTTTCTCAAAAGCGCGTGGGCCGTTATTTTAACGTTTTTTGAATTATAAATTAAATTAACCGACGACAGGAATAAGGCAATGTTTTGGGATTTTAAGTTATGTTCAACAAAGAGGCCAATCGCCGAATCCAACTCAGCTGGGCAGCGTTCGGAAAATTGCGTAGTGTCTTCTCGTCCGACATACTTCAGTGCCTCAAGTCCAAAGTTTTCGACCAGTGTGTGTTGCCAGTAATGACTTATGGCACAGAAACGTGGTCTCTCTCATGGGCCTTATTAGTAAGCTCCAAGTAGCCCAAGGAGCTATGGAGAGGGCTATGTTCGGAGTCTCTCTGCGAGATCGAATCAGAAATGAGGATATCCGTAGACGAACTAAAGTTACCGACATAGCCCAAAGGATTGGCAAGTTGAAATGGCAATGGGCAGGGCACATAGCGCGGAGGGCTGATGATGAAAAGTTCTCAAGTGGAGACCACGTACCGGCAAGCGCAGCGTAGGACGTCCACCCACAAGGTGGACGGATGACCTCGTTAAGACGGCAGGGTCGCGCTGGTTGCAAGCCGCTTCCAATCGGTCTTATTGGAGATCCATAGGGAGGCCTATGTCCAGCAGTGGACGTCCTTCGGCAGATGAATGGATGGATGGATGGAAGTTATGTCTATATGTAGCACTGCATGCCATATAAACATTCAAACGTGACCCAAAACAATTCACTGACCCAAAGCATTGGGTATCAATACCTTGGTTTGTGAATTGTTCTATTTTCAGCTGTTTCCGTGTTTTGTTTCTGTGTACCTAATTGTTTTGTCCCGAATAAAATTTTAAGTATTTCTGAATTCAAATATGACATTATAGTTTAATTAATATTAGTTGATCACAAAATTGGAAGGTGGAGGTAACGATATCCACACACGTGGAAATCCACTAAATGAGAATTTTAGTCATATGATATATTTCATTCTTATTTATGGATGTCAGTACTAGGTTGTAGCAAAAAACCACTATTTTATTTGACAAAGATTTTAAAGGGCAACAGAGAGGCATATATAAGACATTTTAACTAAAAGACAAACATACCTAGACGTACGCAAAGCTACAAAACAATAAATTATAAATCTATTTTGTGCGACTGAGACAGTTGCGGTCGGTTGAAAAGTCGTTAAATTTCCCACATTTTGACCAGACATTTGGCTTACACAAAGTTTATAAACATAAAATATTCGTCAATAAAAACAGCAATTTAAAACTATCCCCGGTATATTCAAATAAAAGGTTTTTTGCATTAAAAAGTTAAAATATGAACAGTTCGGTCGTATGTGTGATGTTTTATTATTCCCGGGGGCTTGCACGCAGCGAATACGGTGAATGTGGGGTGACCTTTATTTAGGAAACATAAGGATACGAAGTAGACCTAATTTTTAGTTCCTGTCATTTTTGAACGAAACTATTTTTCTCATTCTAATTTCGTCGCTTTGGTGGTGAAGAGAGCTAACCCACAAAATCAAGTTTTGAGATAATGAGCAATTAAGGAACAAGGGTCAACTACAAAATATATTTTTTATAATATCTTCTAAACCTAAGATTATTGAATCCCCGTTTGAATAGGTTTAATAATTGGTGATTATCTATGTAACTAATTTGACTAAAAATGTGGGTTGATCTCTGTTCACCACCAAAGCGACGATTTGAAGTAGGGGCGATAAGTCCTGCACTGAAGTTCCTCCAGCGTCTACCCAAGCCAGCCCAGCTCCTTAATGTAACGGAGCTTGGCTTTGGGTCGCTGGTATAACTGATCTGCTCCAGTAGCTTAGATGGTGAATAAGATGATGGCTTACTTAAATGACAAAGCTGATGATGTTGCAGAAGCATCATACAATCCGTTAGCTATTCTAATGTCTTCTGTGGCTTTGCAATTCTACAGAACATGTTCTACAGTTTCGTTCTCCTGTAAACAGCCACCGACTTTTTAACGGACTTCAAAAGAGTAAGTTCAAAATTTGACTGTATGTTTTTTTTGTTTGTTACACGATTACTCCGCCAATTATGAACTGATTGTGATGTTTTTTGCTTTTGTTTGGTAGATCATATTTTAGAAGCCACAAAATTAAATTTTAAAATAAAATTTTATCAAAACCGGCTGAGTCGTTTATGAAAAGTCAAATCAATCAACAACAATGTTAAAATAACTAGGTACATCGATGATACATGATGTTTACGAACTATTGGAATTCTATACACAGTTGAAGTATTTTATTGCATTCATGAGTTATGCCATTTTCGACTAAAATATTTATTTTCATAATAGTTCCAACGAACATCTTACAAGGAAGCACGAAAGGAAATTGCAAATTGAATTGTGAACTGACAAAATTAAGTTAAGTTTTAAACAAAACGATTTGATTGATTGAACTGACTCAAAATAAAGCAATGTCAGAGCAGTGTTGTCAATATAACAAAATTAGTGTCACGGGTGAACTCACCTCAACGCTTCTCTTTTTGCATAAACACTACTAATACCTTAACTCAATTAAAACAACTTAGGTTTACTCTCTAATTTAAACCTTTTATAAACATCATCATCAGTGATATTACGCCCACTTCTGGTCATAGGCATTTAAAAGCATATGTCACTCTCTAATTTCCGATCACTACTTTCAATTACAGTAGTAACAAGGGTAATTAATTTGAAATAATCTATTCATACCGTTCTTACTACTGGCAGTAACATTTGTAGTAATACAGTGAAGCAAGGGGTTCAAGTCGCCCAAGACAAAGATAGACTAGGTTCTACTGGTGCCCCCCCCCGAGTGGGTTCCCGTCTTGTCGTGGCGGGGAGGCTTAGTAGCCATGGTTGACACGGGGCCATGGTGAACGAAGAGGAACCCGAGGTGGGGCCGCCTCTCCGGGTTTTTTCCCCAAACCCTTGTAGAGGCTGGCCAGTAGGTCGCTAGTCGACTGAGGAGGACTGCGGTGTCGCGTTCATCGCGATGCCGCGGCCGAGCCCATTGAGGCGGGGGCGGCGACGGGATGGACGGGCGGCGAGGAAGCCGCTGCCTATCCATCCTGCCAGCGGCCCTAACGGGTGCCGCCAACGTGTTGGCGGAGGCGGTGGGGCTGCAGGGGAAGAGGAGTGTCGGTATCGCGATGGCCGCTCTCCCTATCCTCTGCAGCCGTAGTGGCAGGCGCGGGGCCACTATAATTGACCCGTTGCATCGGGACCAGGGCTATCGGATACGGGTGCTGTCCGACGCCCAGTGCTGGTTGGTCCCAGGTGGTGGTAGACGACGTGTCTGGTGTTCGGCACGTCGTATATCTGGAGGGAGCGCAAGCTCCGAGGTGGGGCCTCAGTAAGGCCAGCGCTGCGCACACAATGTAATTGAATAACACAGAATAAATAATAATAAATAAAGATTATTATTTATTATTTTTCATACGAAATTTTCATACGAATCATTCAAAATTAAAATCACTTAACTCCCTAGGGAGTTTCATACAACCTTACTGACCTGCCATGGCCCTCGAGATTGTGTTAAGAAAATAATGACTTATTTTACGTTGAGATTGTACAACATATAATCAGTCATTTTCGAGCAGGTAGTATGAAAAGATTATTTCATGATATTGCGGCAGTTCTTCTTCTTCGTCGTGTCAATGGTTCAAAGAGTTATATTATTTTCTCCAAATATTTGGCCACTGCGAACCCGCAGGGTGTTAGCCTGGTGTAGATCTTCCATCGTGCAGGGGCTCCACAATCACTCTGTACTCTGTCAGCATCCGAGAATCGCCACTTGGCTAGGTTTATGCTGCAGCGGCCAACTTGGGTCGGGAGTCGGTTTATTGCCTTCCACGTGGGTCGCGGGAGGTCGCTGCCTGCTGGGAGCTGTCCTGCTGGCTTTGAGAAGTAGGAGGTTGTGTTAGGGTGGATTCTCACAGCTTTAAACGGGCTTCAATCGGGCTATCGGTTAATGCGGCAGTTTTTTGAAGGATGCTGTTACGGCTCTTGAGTCGGCTGCTTGGAGGTGCAGCGTCAAATAGTGAGTGTCTGGGGTCCGATTCCTGCTTTTTTTTTCTATACAGCATGCAATTGTCCTACGGACAGCAGGTGGGGCTATACCCGCTAATGGGTATATTAAGGGAGGTATGGTGATTGCGACAGTTTCAGGTAGGTACGTACGAGTATCAACGAAGTACATATTTCCCTATTGCAATGGAGGTTGATGGTCACCCTAGCATCAAAGATATTACTATTTCATGTATGCTCGCTATGTATGTATGACTGTATATATGCGGCGTGTTGATCTTAGTTTATGAGTTCGTGGTAAATTGTTATAGTTTTGAGATAAGTAATTGGAATAGATGATTATTTTTTTATGGAATAGAAAATGTAGTATTTATGTGGCACTGTTTGTAAATTGATAATATTTTCGTCAGTTTTAGGGTTCCGTACCTCAAACGGAAAAAACGGAACCCTTGTAGGATCACTTTGTTGTCCGTCTGTCGTCTGTGTGTATGTCAAGACTCTTTATCTCGGGAACGCATAAAGGTATCGAGTTGAAATTTAAATTACTGTATACGTATATCGATGAATTCTTGCTGTTGTGTAAAAGAAAAACTTCTCACTTGTCGTTTAAGTTAGAGGCGTTTATGTCGTAAAAAACCGCATATTTCGACACTCACAAAAATCAAAACCTACAGGGTACTTCCCGTTGACATAGAACTATGAAATTTGGCGAGAAACATTGTCTCAGAGTACATGTATAGGAATAAATCTGAAAACTGTATATTTTTATTTAAATCACAAAAACAAGGCCTCAATATTCACAAAATATGGGTTCAAAATTCAAAGTGAGTAAATCGTATCATGTAAGGTGTCATACAAAAGAACTTCATTAGCACATGCTAAATCAGGTTTTTTAAATATTTTAACAATATATTTGTACGGAACCCTCGATGTTCGAGCCTGACTCGCACTTGTCCGGTTTTTTTAAGAAGAAACAATGATTTTATTTTATTTAGGTTTTTTTTGATGTGATAACGTCTTATAAATTGATGAATGCCGGCACACAGAAGTGTCACGTTTCGTCTGAGCCAGGTGTGCAAGCGAGAGCGCGGAGCAAGCGATAGAGAGGGCACGATTGGCCTGAGCATTTGGCTTGTTTCAGTTGTCAATTCAACAATGTTTTCTTTATGACATTATCACGTAAAATCCTTAAACTGACTTTTCAGACAACCAATTTTTTATGTTATTTAGAGTTAACCTCTCACAAGGAAATACATATATACAGAATTGATACAGAGTTACTAGTTATAAGGTATATTCTAAAAGAGTTGCCTGGAAGATATTTTTTATCACTTAGCTGTAACTGTTTATTTTTTGGTGTGTAGTTAAAAAAAAAGAATATCTAACCAAAAAATTAGTAAGTATTAGTAATTAGTAAATTAGTAGTTAGAGTTTTTAGGCCGCCTGAAGGCCTCTGACATGGCTAAACAGTTAAAACAACCAGAACCTACAATTTGACGTGTCATCCGTGCCACGACAGCGCTCAGATGGAAAATGCCACCTACGGTCACCCATCCAAATACTGACCATGCGGAACGTTGTTTAATTTCGGTGATCGCTGAAAAACACCTAGTCAAATTACGCTACGCTACCAAAACATTAAGTAAGTAGTTAAACACCTACTTTATTTATAAAATCACACAACATCCTCCATTCAGATTCATACAGAATTTGACTTTCAAAACTACGTTTTCTGTTCCTTGAGCGAACGTCACTCAAACTTGACATCAAAAGGGTTTCCTTTTTAATTCATAAGACCCCACAAGTTGTAAGTACAGTCTGATGCACTAATAACTAAGTATAATGAAAAATCAGCTAAATAAATAAATATTGAGGGACACACGGTTTCTGACCCCAAACTAAGCAAAGCTTGTGATATGGTTGCCAGAGACTGATATACTACATTTACATATTTTAAATACATACTTATTTAGATAGTATCTAAATAACACCCAGACACAGAGCAAACATCTATGTTCACCACATAAATGCTTGCCCTGGGTGGGGGTCGAACCCACGCCTCTTTGATCCAGAAGTCAGGTTCACTAACCACTGAGCCACCGAGGCAGTCAATGCCTTAAGACTTTAGCTCCACTTCAAGCGTGTGCCTGTTTGTGTTATTAATATGGAACAAAAAACGGCAATAAAAATCTTGTTTGTTTCATGGAAGCTTATTCTATTTGTAGTATTTTTTATTATTTTAGTTATGTGAACAACTAAAAAATTTCAACATTCTAGCTGCCAGGGCTCATGAGATACAGCCTGGTGACAGACAAATGAACGTCTTACAAATTATGGATCAGATCACTTGTCCTGACGCGCGTTTATTATTTTTATCCATCCCAAAAAGTGCACAATGCCGCCAAAAAGTATTTACTTAATTTTGATAATATCCTATCCTACTAATATTATAAACACGAAAGTTTGTGAGGATGGATGGATGTAGTCGCCGTTCTACGACAAATTATACGGCGTTTCGTGAACAAAAGATTTCCTTTGGCAGGTTTAATCTGTAGGTATAAAGGATGGATTTAAGAAGGGGAGCCACCTGGATTTTTGCTGCAGGTGAGAGAGGAGGAGGGGGGAAGGTTGCACCTGCCGCGCTTTGAATAAAAAATTATAGCCGATCCAGTTATGGATACAATGGCTTGTTTGGTATCGTTTTCGCATAAAAAAAGTACGGTGAATCTGTTTTCAAGGTTATTTAAAGACACTTTCATACAAAATGTCCATTATTTCGTTAAAAAAAGGAAATTTGAGAGTAAGGTTTTTTTGCCCAACTGTATTTAACTTAAAAAATAGAACGATTTTGTGGTAAAAAAAAATACTGCTATTGAGCTCATACTGTCCAGTTTTTAGAAATATATACTTTACATATACGTGTCTGACAGTATGTACCCAAAAAAAAATTCCGCGTGAATCGAGTGACGAAATTAAAATACTTCACTCGATTCACATGGCATATTTTCTACGATAAATTATACGGCGTTTCGTGAACAAAAGATTTTCTTTAGCAGGTTTAATCTGTATGTCTAAAGGATGGATTTAAGAAGGGGAGCCACCTGGATTTTTGATGCAGGTGAGAGAGGGGGAGGGGGGAAGGATGCACCCGCCGCGCTTCGAATAAAAATTTTTAGCTGATCCAGTTATGGATACAATGGCTTGTTTGGTATCGTTTTCGCATAAAAAGAGTACGGAAAATCTGTTTTCAAGGTTATTTAGAGACACTTTTATAGAAAATGTCCATAATTTCGTTAAAAAAAAAATTTGAAAGTAAGTTTTTTTTCTCCAACTGTATTTAACTTCAAAAAGATCGATTTTGTGGTAAAAAAATACTGCTATTGAGCTCATACTGTCTAGTTTTTAGAAATATATACTTTACATATACTTGTCTAACAGTATGTACCCCAAAAAAAATTCCGCGTAAATCGAGTGATGAAATTAAAACACTTCACTCGATTCACATGGCATATTTACTGAGTAAATTAGTTTTTCTGTATCAAGGAAACTATAAAAGACAAAAATAATTTGACGTCACTTAGGTAACATATTTAACACTTGAACTTAAATTACTTAAGTGTTCGGAAAAAAAGGTACACTTATTTCCACACAAATTCAGGCAAAATTATACTTAAGGAAATAAAATAATAATAAAGAAATAGATTTTGCATTTTATAAAGAAAAAATTGCTTAAAATCTTTTTCTGGTCTCCAAATTTCTCCGGAAGGCCTCGCGGACTATGAAACTGTAAGAAAATAGATAATATACTATTAGAATGTACAATCTCAATGGTACCAAGTTCAGCAGATATAAAGTTATCTAACAATATAAATATACTTGCAATTATCGGAGTATCTATCAGCTTTTAAACATCAATGAGGACCTCGCGGTCTATTATATTGTAACAAAATAGACATAATATTAAAATTTACAATCTCAAGGACACCAAATTCAGAGACAAACTTATCTGACCACATAAATATACCTGGTATTGTCACACTCTCCATAGCAGCTCTTACACAGCAGTGTGCATGGTAACCCCTCTCGTCTGCAAGAATATCGGCCCCTGCAGCTGTTCTTGCATCCGCACTTTACAAGCTCTCGCGCCGCCTCCCAGATACTGGGCTGGTTTGTCTATAAGGGCTGCCATTCTTCTTGAGTTTGAGTCCATCCCCAGTCAGCTGGGGAGGGGATAACTCCTTAGGGATCAAGAGCTTCTCCCCACACGTAGCCTGCTTGATAGGCTGCCTTTAATGTGTGCCTCCTTAGGGCATCTCTCGTAGGGGGGGATATTTTGCAAGCACTTATTTTTTGCAAATAAAATCTTGCGAGCTTCATTAACCGAAAGTGTTTCAGTTTCAACAGTATGTAACATGATGACGTACTTTTTTAATCTTGTCATTAAATAATTTGTCACTTCTTTCAGTGAATAAGAAAGTGCTTAAAAAGCAGATGTGGTCTCAAGACATTGCTGCCACGCCTTCCAGGTCAGTGTTTTGCCTTTTGAATAGAGAGCAGAAACGGTGTCACAGCCTGTGAAAGCATGGTATCCTGTCATAGCTTCTGCTCTGTCTACACCCAGATCCTGTGCCAGGTCATGTGCAGGTATATAGTTGTGGTGTTTGCCCGTACAGAAAGAAATCCAAAGCTCTTGGAGACCTAACTGCTTAAGAGGGAAGAGGAAGGATATGGCGATTTTGACGACTTCGGTATCAACGGTGTGTATGACAATTCTTGTTGCTCCATAATGGATGCTCTGATTGGTGATATCAATGATTGATAACCATATCCTTTGCATGTAGAATAATGCGACCATCAGCCACCTCAGAATTCACACTAAGCCCTCTAAAAATATCTGCGTCTCCGTTGGTTTCGATGATTTGATTGCAGGCCCGATGTTGGTCACTATATGTATGGACTCCAACGTTCTCTTGAAGCGCGTAGCAAGTTTAAAAAGTTCTTCTTTATTTTGAGCATTCTTCAAGAAGTTGGACCAATTGCCCGGTAACTTGTGGTCTTCATGTACTTGACGACGAACTCCTTCACCTTCATTCTTGCAGACGAGAGGGGTTACCATGCACACTGCGAACATGGTAACCCCTCTCGTACTAAGAGCTGCTATGGAGAGTGTGAATACCGGGTATATTTATGTGGTCAGATAAGTTTGTCTCTGAATTTGGTGTCCTTGAGATTGTAAATTTTAATATTATGTCTATTTTGTTACAATTTAATAGACCGCGAGGTCCTCATTGATGTTTAAAAGCTGATAGATACTCCGATAATTGCAAGTATATTTATATTGTTAGATAACTTTATATCTGCTGAACTTGATACCATTGAGATTGGACATTCTAATAGTATATTATCTATTTTCTTACAGTTTCATAGTCCGCGAGGCCTTCCGGAGAAATTTGGAAACCAGAAAAAGATTTTAAGCAATTTTTTCTTTATAAAATGCAAAATCTATTTCTTCATTATTATTTTATGTTCTTAAGTATAATATTGCGTGAATTTGTGTGGAAAGAAGTGTACCTTTTTTTCCGAACACTTAAGTAATTTAAGTTCAAGTGTTAAATATGTTACCTAAGTGACGTCAAATTATTTTTGTCTTTTATAGTTTCCTTGATACAGAAAAACTAATTTACTCAATAAATATGCCATGTGAATCGAGTGAAGTGTTTTAATTTCGTCACTCGATATACGCGGAATTTTTTTTGGGGTACATACTGTTAGACAAGTATATGTAAAGTACATATTTCTAAAAACTAGACAGTATAAGCTCAATAGCAGTATTTTTTTTACCACAAAATCGTTCTATTTTTGAAGTTAAATACAGTTGGAGAAAAAAAACTTACTTTCAAATTTTTTTTTAACGAGATTATGGACATTTTGTATAAAAGTGTCTCTAAATAACCTTGAAAACAGATTTTCCGTACTCTTTTTATGCGAAAACGATACCAAACAAGCCATTGTATCCATAACTGGATCAGCTAAAAATTTTTATTCGAAGCGCGGCGGGTGCATCCTTCCCCCCTCCCCCTCTCTCACCTGCATCAAAAATCCAGGTGGCTCCCCTTCTTAAATCCATCCTTTAGACATACAGATTAAACCTGCTAAAGAAAATCTTTTGTTCACGAAACGCCGTATAATTTATCGTAGAAAATATGCCATGTGAATCGAGTGAAGTATTTTAATTTCGTCACTCGATTCACGCGGAATTTTTTTTTGGGTACATACTGTCAGACACGTATATGTAAAGTATATATTTCTAAAAACTGGACAGTATGAGCTCAATAGCAATATTTTTTTTTACCACAAAATCGTTCTATTTTTTAAGTTAAATACAGTTGGGCAAAAAAACCTTACTCTCAAATTTCCTTTTTTTAACGAAATAATGGACATTTTGTATGAAAGTGTCTTTAAATAACCTTGAAAACAGATTCTCCGTACATTTTTTATGCGAAAACGATACCAAACAAGCCATTGTATCCATAACTGGATCGGCTATAATTTTTTATTCAAAGCGCGGCAGGTGCAACCTTCCCCCCTCCTCCTCTCTCACCTGCAGCAAAAATCCAGGTGGCTCCCCTTCTTAAATCCATCCTTTAGACCTACAGATTAAACCTGCCAAAGGAAATCTTTTGTTCACGAAACGCCGTATATTGCGTTTTTATGTCGTGTAGGATTACGACTAATGGATGGATGTATGGATGTTTGTTACTCTTTCACGCAAAAACTGTTGAACGGATTGAGATGAAACTTTGCAATAATATAGCATATATATCAGAATAACACATAGGCTATAAATTATAACGATATATTGCGTATGCGGGCGAAGCCGCGGGTAAAAACTAATTCATATCCTACTAATATTATAAACACGAAAGTTTGTGAGGATGGATGGATAGATGTTTGTTACTCTTTCACGCAAAAACTACTGAACGGATTGAGATGAAACTTTGCAATAATATAGCTTATATATCAGAATAATCCATAGGCTATAAATTATAACGATATATTGCGTGTGCGGGCGAAGCCGCGGGTAAAAACTAGTTCATTATAAAATCTACAAATAAATCCTATACTTCACGAGGCAAGCCGCGCGAAGCCGTGCATATAGAAGAGACAGTAGTATCCTATTAAAATATTATAAACGTGAAAGTTTGTATGTAGGTACGGATGTTTGTTTGTTCTTCTTTCACGCAAAAACTACTGAAACAATTTTGAAGAAGAAACTTTGCAATAGTAATGCTTACAATTCAGAATATAATAATAAATATAATAACGCAGGGGCGACTTTGTGGCGAGCCGTCGGTGAGTGGCGACACCGTGAACCCCGATTCCCTGGGGCTAAATGAGACCCCTGACTCCTCTCTTGCCTTTACCGGCCGGCTAGGAGTAGAAACTGCAAGAGCTAAGAACGTAAGCTCCAGGGTGGAAGTGTTAAAGGGCATAACGCCGCGAGTAGCGTCTAGTGAAAGCGCAGCACACCTCTCGACATCCTAAGCCGTCCACACCAATGTTGCCCCACCGGCGCCAACTTACGGCAGCCTTTATGGGGGGCCCATTTAGTGGACGGCAAGTCACCACCCGCTACGACATTTTGAAATGGGGCATAAATAGCGGGTGCCGAACCTCATTTCATAGTCAAATGTTACATAACATTTAAAATTTCACCACAATAGCTCAATTTCAATATCTTTATATATGCCATAGTTTCCATTTCGCGCTATCCTTTTTATACCTACCTACTACTGTTTTTATATTTCAAAATCGTAAAAGGGGCCTCTCAATGTTGGCTCAGGCTTCATTGATACCTAATAAAGGACCAGGCCAAGCCTATGAATTTGATTGACTAAATATAATAATAATAATAATATAAAGGCTATATTATAATATATATATTTGCCGAGAAGGACAAGCTCAGCAAGTACCTTGACTTGGCTCACGAGGTTACCGCCATGTGGGATGTGGACTCTACGATCATTGTCCCGATAGTCGTTTCGGTAAACGGCTTAATAGCGAAGAGTCTCGACCACCATCTTAAGAGGCTCTTGCTAGACGGTTGGGTCAAGGGTCAGATACAGAAGGCGGTCGTCCTGGACACAGCGCGCATTGTCAGGAGGTTCCTCTCTCTGTAGACCCAACCACCGGTAGCTTGGGCCTCGCCCCGCTGCCGGCGGCACACTACACTAGGTTTAGGTTTTTTTATAGTATTTTGTTTTTTATAATATAAATATTGTAAAAAAGCTTAAATTTAAGACTATAAATAAATATGTAAACACATTTTTAAAAAAGGCTATATTTTATAAAGATATTGCGTGAAACGAAGTTCGCCGGGTTAAAATAAAAATACTAAGTAAACATTAACAATAAAATAAAATACATTTCGTTTTAGTAAAAAAAGAACAACAGAAAAACATGCAGCTGACTGTACAATTAAATACAGTACGATTCACATCGTTGCAGCGGATTTCCGACATTTTAGTTTTTATTCATTTGCGGTTTGAGGACGAATTTCAATCTGATAACATTGATACACAATACAAAATGTTTTAATTAAGTTTTTCAAAGAAATGGCAGTTTCTTTGCTCTTCACACAATGAGTGTACCAATGAAATGCTTTTATTTAATTTTGATTTGATTTATTTTTATTAAGAATTTTTCAGAATATTAGCAATCAATTAGTCATATTAAAATTAGGATTCAAAAATCCTAATTTTCATCTGACTAATCATTTTATTTTAGGCTATCCACCAAAACACAGGTGTCATACCTAGTTTGGTGTCCATGGCTGCACCTTTCTATGATTGTGATTTGTACCTATCAAGCAATAATATGAGTTTTTTTTTTACTTATTAATTGCAAATAAAGAAAGTACAACCCGGTCACAATATCTGTGCACCTGACCTCGTGATAACAAAAATAACTGTAATAACAAAACAACAACAAAGCGAAAATATCAAAATTATCGGGACGTGTATCGGCAACGAAGATGCTAACCGTACTGTCGCACCGGGGAGGGCGCGGAGAGGTGACAAGGGAAGCGGGAGAGGCGCCGCATTCCAGCGAGGTGCACAGATATTCTGACCGGGTTGTACTACTTTTGTAAACCAGACTAGAGTATTTTGTTTTCATCATGATAACCGATTTTTCCTTTAACAGTGCTATTGCAAAAAACATTAACTGTTCAAGCATTTTTTTTGTGATTCAGACCGTAAACCTAATTTTCAGACAACTAATTATTTTTATGCATAATAGGACATTTGGCCACCAACTTGCCTCATGAAAAAGTTGTAGCCGAAGATAGAGTATGTAGACCGAGAAGATACCTATTCAATCTTGCCTTCAAGATATCCATATTGTAATGTCAGGAAACAATGACGGAGGCAGGGCATTCCAATCCATACGGAAGCATTTTAAATGATAATGTTTCTTCTGTAATTTTATTTACATACGACATTTAAAATAACAGACAGATAGACAAACAGTTTCTAAAGTTCTAAAATGATCCAACCGCATCGCTATTTGTCACCCGCCATCTGCTGCGAACTGGTTCACACTACTTCACACCGGTTAGAGCCAGTTTACACCGGTTATGGCCGAAGTTTGAACTAATGCTGCCTTAAAATGGATTTTCTAACGTTTGCTGGTTTTGCGTAGTGGGAAATGGGTTTATAATATGGCACTCGATGCTGTAGGGTGGGTGATTCTCACGAAACTTTTATCATAATATAATTATGACTCGTACGTCTACCTAGGACAGGTAGTCCAGCTAGGTAGGTCCGACTTCAAAAAAGTGGCCAATTGCCGAATCCAACTCGGTTGGGCAGCGTTCGGAAAATTGCGTAGCGTCTTCTGGTCCGACATACCTCAGTACCTCAAGTCGAAAGTTTTCGACCAGTGTGTGTTGCCAGTGATGACATATGGCACAGAAACGTGGTCTCTCACTATGGGCCTTATTAGTAAGCTCCAAGTAGCTCAACGATCTATGGAGATGGCTATGCTCGGAGTCTCCCTGCGAGATCGAATCAGAAATGAATAGATCCGTAGATGAACCAAAGTTATCGACATAGCTTAGCGGATCGGCAAGTTGAAATGGCAATGGGCAGGGAACATAGCGCGGAGGACTGATGGCCAGTGGAGTCGAAAAGTTCTCGAGTGGAGACCACGTACCGGCAAGCGCAGCGTAGGACTCAGGACCCACAAGATGGATGGATGACCTCATTAAGACCGCAGGATCGCGCTGGATGAAAGCCTCTTCCAAACGGTCTTATTGGAGATCCATAGGGGAGGCCTATGTCCAGCAGGGGACTTCTTATGGCTGATAGATGAATGGATGAATTATGACTACTAGTAGGTGGGTTTGATTAGGTATTTGGCAGCGATCACCGATGTTAAGCAATGTTTGATACCGTGAATCTTCGCATGGGTGACCGCGGGTGGCATTTAGAACTGAGCGCTCTGTAGGTCCCAGTTGTTTTACAGGCCTACAGATCAGTGTTTTTAGGGTTCCGTACCTCAAACGTCAAAAACGGAACCCTTATAGGATCACTTTGTTGTCCGTCTGTCCGTCTGTTTGTCTGTCCGTCTGTGTGTATGTCAAGACTCTTTATCTCGGGAACTCGTAAAGATATCGAGTTGAAATTCATACGTATATCTACAGTCTCTTGCAGTTGTGTAAAAGGAACACTTCTTAGTTATCGTTTAAAAATGTTAGAGCCGTTTATGTCGTAAAAAAAACGCATATTTCGACACTCACAAACATCAAAACCTACAGGGTACTTCCCGTTAACATAGAACTATGAAATTTGGCGAGAAGCATTATCTCAGAGTTCACATATAGGAATAAATCTGAAAACTGTACATTTTTATTTAAATCACAAAAAAGGGCCTCAAAATTCACAAAATATTGGTTCAAAATTCAAAGTGAGTAAATCGTATCATGTATGGTATCAATTTAAAAAAACTTCATTACGACATGCTAAAATAAGATTTGAATTATTTTAACTATGTGTAATTTTTGATGTATGCCGAAGAAAACCGAAAAAAAAAATGTTTTTGTCGATACAAACATCAAAGACAAACTTCCCAATGTTGTGAAATTTTCTGGATTTGTACGGAACCCTCGATGTGCGAGCCTGACTCGCATTTGTCTGTTATTTTAGTAAAATTTGCTCATAATGATGACTTAAATCACCTACTTTCGACTTTCAGTTCTAGATAACCATGTGTACGCTAGCTCAATACGAGTTGCCGGATTCGTATAATCCATTGAATTTCTTCTATAAACGTAAACTTATTCTCCATTTAATTGTTCTATGAACGTAAACGTAAGCCAATTCAATTACAACAGTTGAATACAATCAATTTAACCTCAAAAATAGTTTTAGTCTCTTTTCTAATATAAAATAAGCCTTTGTACCTAAAATCGCCAGGAATCAGGATCGTTCGATCCTGTTTCCTGACAATATGCCCAACTTCGCTACTTTGAAAATCGACAAAGACGCGACGTCCCAAAAAAGATAAAATCAAGCCTTATTGTAGGGCCTTATCACAATCAAACACAAAGAAAAAAGACCCCAATCCTTCATTTCACAAAACAGAAAGCGTGCCCGAAATAAATAAAAGCCTTGACCTAATAAAACTGACAATTTACTTTGTCCCACACAAAAGATACGAAATTAATCGATTTTACGGTAAAATAAGCGGAAGCGGAACCTTTTAACTTTTCGCTCGTCTTGACAAAGGTTTTTCTTTTTTAATAATGCGTCTTAGAGTTGGCTACTTAGTTTATCAATTTTTCTTACTTCTGTTTGGGGCGCTTCAGTCGGGCGTTTTGTTAGGGGTAACGACTGAAGAAAGGACGCTGTAAGTTTAACATATTTAGCCACTAGCAACCCGCCCCGGCTTCGCACAGGTGTATTATACATGTAAATCTCTCTCTTGAATCACTCTATCTATTAAAAAAAACCGCATCAAAATTCCTTGCGCAATTTTAAAGATATAGGCATACATAGGAACAGACAGACAGGGAAGCGACTTTTATACTATGTAGTGATGTATCTGTGCATATACAGAATTATTTCTAATCAATTAGCATCCTTTTAGGGGCTTGTTATGTACATCAAAACTAACAACTTTTGTTCTACGACTTTCGACAAAACTCAAAAAAAAAACATCAGCTGTTCCATACATTTTGTCGAGGGTGAACGATATTTTTCTACGGAACAACAATTTATTTACATAGTTTTGACGAAAGTCATAAAACTAAAGTTGTTAGTTTTGATGTACAGAATAAGCCCCTGAAAGGATTCTAATTGATTAGAAATAACCCTGTATATGAGTCAGTGTATAGATTGAATCGAACTTCTTGGCGGCTGTAAAGTTAGCTATAAGCTGCGGAAATCCCAATCCTGACTTAAGCTCATATAAATGCTGTGCGACGACTGGGTTTTGTACAACTGGTTGCTAATTCCGAATCGGTTGATTATATATTATTAACTGCGCTACAGCAAATTTACCTTCTCTTGATATTGATATTCTCTTGATTGACTACCTCGGTGGCTCAGTGGTTAGTGACCCTAACTTCTGGATCAAAGAGGCGTGGGTTCGATCCCCACCAAGAGCAAATATTTATGTGATGAACATAAATGTTTGTTCTGTGTCTGGGTGTTATTTAGTTACTATCTATATAAGTATTTATTTAAAAAAATAATCATATGTAGTATATCAGTCTCTGGCAGCCATATCACAAGCTTTGCTTAGTTTGGGGCAGAGGCCGTGTGTAAGATGTCCCAAAATATTTATTTATTTGTTATAAAACGTACCTATTTGCAACCCCGTATTTAAATTAGTATACAGGGTTATCTGTTTACGTTGTACTGAGCCGAAAGGGGATGATTAAGACCACCATGATTATTAGCAACTTATACTGTAGAGCCAAACCAAACTTCGCGAAAAATATCGGCAAGCGGGTAAGCATGTAATTTGTATGAACTTGCACTCGCACAAAGTGTTTCAAAAACGCGCTGCTAGTGGCGCTGTACATTTCTTCATACAAATTAGCCATGTAATTTGTATGAACTTGCACTCGCACAAAGTGTTTCAAAAACGCGCCGCTAGTGGCGCTGTACATTTCTTCATACAAATTACATGCTTACGCGCTCGCCGAAGAGCGCGTCATGTTTACGCCAAAACTCACACTCAGCATACTGTTCCATATAAAATTGCAACTTAGGATCGACAAATTGTACATACAGCTGCTTTTTTCGAATTCCGGGTTGTCCTCATAATAAAAGTTAAACATAATGATGGCCTGATTCACCTCCATTCGGCTTAGTACACAAGTTTTGAATAACCCTGTAAAAAATCTTTAGATTATGCGAGTATTTATCAATAATGGTTTTATTTTCTATCGATGTTATATAATTATTTTTTGCAAAAAATAGCACGACCGACTTTAACCGTATATAGAATTCGCGAATATTTCGCACGGATCGATGTAGAATATTTCACATTATTGTTGATTTATCAAAAATGGCTCAGCCGATTTCGATAAAATTAAAATGAAACCAATTTTGAAGTAAATTCTTTCCAATAAAAAAGGAATATCAAAATCGTACCACTACATAAAAAGTTATGCGTGATTAATTAAAACTAGCGTGAGGATTCATTATTAAAATTTATATGAACACCGGATACAACTCACGATTATTTGAACGGTCGAGCCGCTATGCGTCCGACCGGTTTCAGAGTAGTTAGTACTCCTTCTTCAGGGAATAAGCGCGCCCCCGACAACGGACGCCCGCGCACTGAAAAATATATACGGGTCGAATTAAGTAGGTACCTCCTCTGTTTCGTCGGTCAAATAACAGCTCTTATTTTGTGAATATTTAAATCGCGAAATGACAATGTCCACAAAATAATAGCCGTTCTTCAAGTCCTCACCTGATTTAAACCACCCTTAAGTTTCAAACAAAAGGTACTCAAAAAAGCGGCGCATTGTAAGAACAATTATTATGAATTATGAATAATTATGTCCCAAGACTTGGCCGACTTTCTCCATAATAGATGCCACTTTTTGCGCAGTCAAATAATAGAAGGAGTGAGTGTGCATTATTACCTCACTGTTTTAAAAAGGGTCGCATTGAAGGTAATGTTTTGAGACGTCGTTATCAATTAAATGGTACATTTTTCACAGAAATTCAATAAAGAAAAATTCAATAGCTATTTTATGACTAGCAAGCAAGGTATCATACATCCATCATCCATCAGCCAAAGAACGCCCACTGCTGGACATAGGCCTCCCCCATGGATCTCCAATAAGACCGGTTGCTTGCATCTAGCGCGATCCTGCGGTCTTAATGAGGTCATCCGTCCACCTTGTGGGTGGACGTCCTACGCTGCGCTTGCCGGTACGTGGTCTCCACTCGAGAACTTTTCAACTCTACCGGCCATCAGTCCTCCGCGCTATGTGCCCTGCCCATTGCCATTTCAATTTGCTAATCTGTTGGGCTATGTCGGTAACTTTGGTTCTTCTACGGATCTCCTCATTTCTGATCCGATCCCGCAGAGAGACTCCGAGCATAGCCCTCTCCATAGCTCGTTGGGCTATTTGGAGCTTACTAATAAGACCAATAGTGAGAGACAACGTTTCTGTGCCATAAGTCATCACTGGTAACACACACTGGCCGAAAACTTTCTACTTGAGGCACTGAGGTATGTTGGACGAGAAGACGCTACGGAATTTTCCGAACGAAGAAAGGTATAAATCTGTGAAACGTTATGGGCTCTTGGCCATTTCACATACACGGGCCAAATGCTACAACCAAACATGCAGTCCTCATGGACCTTAAAAAAGAATTACCCAGTATACAAAGAAAATCCGTTATAAAATTCTGATATCGTGAGTAATCATTGATAGTAGCGCTCTACCTAGGTCTGGGTACTAGTCAAGTTTCTTCATACTTAAAATAGATGCCACTTCTAGTGCAGTCATTTAAAAGAAGAAGTATACGTACATTATTGCCTCCCTGCCTTAAAAAGATCATGTATCATTTACGGTTTTTCAACCTTCAACCGGCCACAGAGGTCTTGTTTGTACACTTGCAAGTTAAAATAAATGGGAATCGAAATTCTTAACATGATATTTACTCGTAGCACTTTAGATCTTTGTTAAGGTAATTTAAATGAATAACTCCTTTTAAATCACAAATGCACTTTTTGGAAATTCAATGCTATGGTAAGGAAGAAGGCCTTAAAATATTGAAATGCTGAATTTTTATTCAACACGTAGCATTGACTTAATTAGATAAATAAATTACAATCAAGATATCTGTATGGCAAGATTTAATGGTTATCTCCTAGGTCTCCTAAGTCACTTCATCTTCGGCTATAATTTTGCTTTCCATCAGCAGGAGAGTTGGTGGCCAAATGTAGCCCGTAGTATTATGGGTAAAAATATAACTTTTTAAATACAAGCTCTTGAGATCCTGGATAGACCAAGCCAAGCCAAGACAAGTACAATGAGCCCAAACACGACGGGCCTATCTTGTTTAGTACACGAGTTCCTTTGGCCACCTTCCTTCATCCTCAGATCAGCTCTAGAGTACCATAATATTGCATTGTCATGCAATATTCATATGCATGCCTAATTTCAGCTTAATCGAAAACCGGGAAGTTGGTCAAGTTTCCACCCGAAATTACATACATACTTACAATGTACATACATTGCAAGTTAAATAAAAGCTTGTATAATTATTTTTCCAAAAAATGGCATGACCTACTTCACCGTGTACAGAAGACGCGAGTATAGTTCGCACGGATCGATGCATTTTCTACATTATTGTTGATTTATCAAAAATGGCTCAGCCGATTTCGATAAATTTTAAATGAGACCAATTTCCAATAACAAAAGCAGTAACATAATTATTTTTGACCGACTTACAGAATCATTACATAGTATGAAACAAAGTCGCTTTCCGCTGTCTGTCCCCATGTATACTTATATCTTTAATAGATAGAGTAATTCAAGAGAAATGTTTTTATATATAATACACCTGTGTGAAGCCGGGGCGCATCGCTAGAACGCAAAATATTATGCACAGATCGATGTAACATTTATCACATTATTGTTGATTTATCAAAAATGGCTCATCCAATTTTGATAACATTTAAATGGGACCAATGTCAAAGTATATTATTTCCAATAAAAAAAGAATTATTGAAATCGGACTACTATGAAAAAGTTATGCGTGGTTATACATAAAAAAAAATATATACGCGTCGAATTGTATACCTCCTCCGGTGGTTCGTCGGTCAAAATAAGTTTTGTTTGCTTGCTC